>NW_019091688.1:76156-139642 GCF_001949145.1 Acanthaster planci
CTTTTTACTTCTGTTCTGGATGTCGGCTGCCACCGTCTTGCTCATGTCCTGCATGGCGGTGATGACCGAGACCAGTCTAGTCACGGCCTCCTGGGAGAACTTGCAGCGTTCCTGCATGTGTTGGTCAATCTCAGTCTGGTCGCAGCTTGCCAGGGTGGCCAAGAAGGAGGTGATGGTCTCTGGTTCTGAGTCAAAGACAAATCCAAGACGAGGAATCACTGAACAGCATGGTTCATTTGTATTCTGTACTCAGTTCAGCTTGAATACTGATGAGAAACCTCCTTATTTTGTAACCCTCCCCTAGAACTCTTCCAAGTTGTGCTTCTTTTTCAAAGACGGATTTGTGCCGGGAAGATGTAAATTAATTTTGGATTTTTGCAGGAGGTCGTGGGTTCGAGTCCCACCCAAGTACACTTGTGTTTTTTTTCACAAGCCTTCAGGGGCATACACTGAGTATACAATGTTAAATACACGTCGGGCAGGGTAAAATCCAAAATTAAGTTGTGCTTCCTCAATTTTTTCCTCATAGAGCTTGCACATACATTGACAAAACCATTCAAAGTAATTCCGTACAGAGTATGCATTTCAAAATCTTTTTGCTAGGGGCAAGGAGTCTGGACCCTCATCCAATGCACCAATATATATTTGGCTCTTAAAACTGCTGTAATGCAACTCTGGTCCTGTCCGAATTACTTGGCTGTGGCTTTAACTTACACACAACTCTATGGGAAGCGACTACAGCCCCAACCATAGACTCCTGCATCGGTTTAAGCCCCAGTCAAATACCTTGGACACAGCCTTTTTTATAACACATGTGGTGATCCACAAACAGTTTTTCATGAAGATTTTTTTAAGACTTTCCATGCCTTTTTTCTCCTCTTTGACGGGTGTCACATCTTTCTTTTCCGACTCCGTCTCCATCTCCATCTCGGCTATCTCTGAAGATTGACTAGTGCCCTCGCTTGGTCCAATGGCCTCATTTCCAGCAGCTTCTCCCATTTCCATGGCTGTGTTTTCCTCCTTGATGCTGGGTTTAACATCTTGGCTGGTTTCTGTTTTGACCTCTGGAATGGATTTTGTCTCCACCCTCATGAGAAGGATGCGAATATCTTCTTCCAGCTGGAGAGAAGTCAAATTTGATCCAACAACATCAGAAAAAAATTGGGCCACATCACTTTAGGGAGAATCTGCCTTCAAAGGTTTTCTAACAACCTGATGTGAAACAAATATCTCACTTCAATTGAAACAAATGTAAGAACCTCTTCTCCCACTTTAAGAGGGTTAATGCTAAAAGTTTTGTGTTTGAAAAAGCTGATGACAAATCCATTCAATTTTCCAATATTCCAAATTAACTAATAGACCACTTACACCTGGTACTTGGTAACAGTTTCCTTGACATGGCAAGGAAACCACACAAAAATGTGAGGTGCAATCCCTCTACTATGAACGTTAAATAGTAGGCTACCAAAGGTGAAGATAATTTGGAACAATACATAATTTTCACTTCAATGATCTGATCTTTATAAAGCAGGTTTTAAAATGTTCCCTAACCCTTAAGATGCTGTCTCATTCATTCTTTTTAAAGAACATTTTATTTTGCACCAGTATGGTATTTTTCTAGTCTTTTAAATATTGTTTTATTCACTTCACATCATATTTCCTATGATGTTCATCCTAATGAAACACACTTCATCAATTTCAGGCTCTATGAATCAACAAATGAATAACCAGTACTCGAAATGTGAGGAATGACTCTACTGCAACTAAAACAAAAGAAAAACCCAATCCTTAGATTACCTGAGTCCAATACTTGTTCATGAGGCTGAGAACAATCTCGTCTGTCACCTGTCGTTGCTCCAAGCGCTCGATGCGATTGCGCAGCTCATTCTCCATGGCAGAACGCATCTCAAGACGTTCAGCCAGCTTCCGATTCTGGAAACGAAGAACCTTGATGTCCATTTCCTCCTGCAATTGGAAACAAGACTAAGACTGTTCTATAGTGATCCAACTTGGCCTAGATAATTTCTGAATCTGCCACACTCTGCTTTACTTTTCAGGGGGAGGGGGGGACAAGCTTTTGTACTGCTGTTAGTCCTTTCCTCAAATCAAGTCTTATTACTATACAGTCAGGTTGACAATAACCAATATGCTGTAACCTGAATACCCAGTGCTGTCCAATTTGGATCCTTTTTCTGCCAAATAAAGGACCCTCAAAAAGAGTTACAACAAGAAGCCTTCCAAATGTGTCATTTTGCTAAAAGTGTGGAGAAATCCAACTGCTGTTGTGTGGCTTGCTCAGGAACACAAGCTGAATAGGTTCCCCTAGCTGTTGAGATTGTGAGTAGTTATGTTTGTTCATTCTTTTTCCAGGTTCTGGGGTTTTCTCTTGTATGAGTAGGGTTAGAGAAATGTATGAGTATATTTCACAGGAAGCTTTTGCATAATACTGGAAGACAGAAGAATCTGCAAACTAGATGGGGTTGCTTTATCAATAAACAATATACCACAATGATTGGGCTAGGGGGGCTTTTCTTCACCTGTGAGGACACTGCCCCCAGCCGCATGGGCTCAATGTGGATACGCTTGGCGGCTGGCTCCGCCCCCTCTTTGCCATCACTGGTGGAGGCACCAGGTGTTGGCGAGGAGGAAACCTCGCTGGCATTTCGCTTGCCTGACATCTGCGTGGGAGAATAAGGAAAACAGTGTCATGAAAATCCGACCTTTGTATTTGGTAGAGTCAGTGATGTACGTTAATGCCACGGGCTCAATTTGGTGCCGAGAGGGAAGTGATATTGAAGCCAGACTTCCCTTCAGCAATAGGAATTCTCTATCCCCTCCTCCACACACCCCTCCTGCCACAACCCTCCCCCCTCCATGTGTTCGTGCCTCATTCTTTTATTTTTCACTTTTTAGTCATACTGTGCTTTCCCAGACTGAATGTACACAACCCTGACTTAATGCTCAGCTTACCATTAAAAAATCTGATGAAATGACACACTGAATTCCTTACCCCTTTCTGCCTTGTACACACCATGCTTATCCATTACCACGTACCCCCTCCAAAAACACCCAGTTCAATCCCATACGCTAATATAGTGAAGGATCTCATCTCACTGAACACTGATTCCCACATACAAGTACACATCACAGGCTCACAATTCACCTATCAATTTTTATGGAGTTAATTTAAAATGGTGCAAGTTCCTTTATTAAACAGCTTAACGCCATACCACCTTCTCTGTATTATATGCAACAAGTAAACAGCACATAAATGACAAATAATCTCCCAAAACTCGTAAATTACCCTGTTTCTCATGAGCGTTTCCCGTACGCTTTATCCCTTCTCGAGAAAAGTCATGCACCTTCTGCCGTCACAAAGTGTTTCCGGGTCAAGTTATTTCTCGAACGCTGATTGGTCATTGTTGTCTCATTTGGGTCACAGTTGACAAGATGGCGGAGCAGGACGATTTGGAGTTCAACCCGATGTACAAATGTTTACAGGTATTTCTGCCTAAACTGGCCGTGTGAATATGATTGAATTCAGTGGAAATGGAAACTGTATATCCATTCAATTGAATGATATTCATTTTGTTCTCGATCTGTCTGTTGATTGGGAAAGTGCTAACGTTAAGTAACGTTAGGCCCACCGGACCGCGGCGCGGCAGGCATTAGCAGATAAGGCTACATCATGGCCGGCCACGGCTTCTTCACGAACGGTAAGGTACTACAGCAGATTCCCGCTATAGCGCTCCCTGATATAACGCTCTTACCGATATAACGCTCTATTTGCACTTCCCCAACTGCTTGCCCATTCACTGTGTACATTTTTATGTGGTTAGCGCTCCCGTTTACAATGCTTTTCGTACCCCCAGAACTGTGGGGTCCGACCATTTGCCGACGTCCGCTCCTGTGACATCGGACCCCACAGTTCTTGGGGTACGCTTTTCGGGATATAGGTTCTAATGCTCACAATTTTCGGCCCGGAGAACCATATATAAAATGTGTGAAATAATTCCGGTTACAGCGCCCTTTACCTTGGAAAATCAGAATCTTAGAAAATCAACGCATATGAAACCGCATCGCAAGGCCCCTGCAATCGGCC
This sequence comes from Acanthaster planci, assembly GCF_001949145.1. The sequence continues at coordinate 80,259 of NW_019091688.1, forward strand.
GGCCATCTTGGACACCAGTAGCTAAGCGATCACACAGAGTGCAGACACACACTGAGACATCCATGCAGCGCAATCGCGAGCACGAGCTCACCATAGTGAGCCGCGCCCACGAGGCTTTGCTGTGGTGACATTGTAGTGATTATTTTCCCACTTTTTATTTATTCTCGTGGTGTACTACACCGTGTAGTTAGGGACACAAATAATCAACATTGACATACCACTACATGCACATGTGGTGTCAGGTCAACTCAACTGTTTGCCAACTCGACTTGAGTCAACTCGGCTCTCGACCAACTCGACTCAACTCTCCACCAACTCGACCGTGCAAATGGTGCAACAGGGACAGGACTTTGAAGGAACGCATTTTTTCCTAGTTCTGGATCACGCATGTAATTCATTTTACTGTTCGTGATGCGATCCGTGCATGCGCACAGTGGGTGACAGATTTCGGGGGTTTGTGTGTGCATGCTTCTTCTCAAATTGGGAATTTTTGGGGGGGTATCTCATTGGCACAAGTTCATTTATTGATTGCATTTCAGTTGATTTCGTGGGTTTATTGAGTTGGTAATTGGTCGAGTTGACTCGAGTTTGAAGTCGAGTTGGTCAACGAAAGAGTTGGTTCAACGATCGAGTTGGTCAGGAGTCGAGTTGTCTCGAGTCGAGTTGGCAAACGGTCAAGTTGACCTACAACCTACATGTAGTATTTTGTTACCTAAAGGATTCTTTCTACCGATAAAGAAAATCAGCAGCTTAAATTGTACGTGTATCTTCGTGTAGCAAATCTCGCCTTTTTGCTGATTGTGTTCGGTGTGACATTTCCGGTCCGTTTTCACTTGGGTTTTCTGATGACATATCACTTTCTGTGGTCACATGGTTATTGGGATAAGTCAGTGATTGGACTGTCCATGAATGGGTATGCAGTAACAGTCAGGATGTCCCGTTGAGAGTGCTATAACGGGAATCTGCTGTACTCCATAGTAGACCTTTCCGGGGCCACATTTTTGATGGTTCCATACACTATGGCATTTTGCGCTTTCTGGAGCAAATCTACCCCTAAAGACCCTTATACTGAAATTCTACCTATATCGAACTACCGGGTTCGTGTGTTTTTGTAGAGTTTAACCTACATTATTGTCTGTAGCCGTATGTCACACGACAAAGAACAGACGCAAGGTATTCGCGTAATGAACGTTTATGTTGCTTTGGATACCAGTCCCTATAATTCCGACTACTCTTGTTAAGATTATGAGAGACATCTGTGAAATCTGTGGTAAGGGAACCACACTAATCACATATCGGCTCGACCATTTTGGAAGCAGGGGGGTGGCGATGTCAGGAAATCTCAAAGGAAATTGTGGATCTTTACATAAATAAAATCCATTCACCATTTCTTCAAAGGGACCACAGTAATAACGACATTCATAGCCCCTCGGACATTGGATTGGGCAAGGATGTAATTTAACATAATACAGGTGTGGGATGAAATTGGTTCATGTACATTGCTGTAACCTTGTGTGAACATCCTGGAAAAGCACCATTAAGCATGTATGCATTTCTGTTCTCAATCAACCTCACAGGTGTATTTCTGCATGATTGAGTGATCACACAAGGTTTGTGGTGGACATGTGGTAATTCACCTACATTGCATAGGTTGCTTTAATTTGTTTTTCATTCTGATGTTCAAAATAGACAAGGTTCCGTGGTGAGTTTGAGATTGCTCAAGACAACTGCTACCTAGTCTGCATCCCGCAAACTGCCTCGTTGGTTGGAGTATCAATCAGCCTGGGACTTGTTCGTAAGTCTTGTCCTAGTAACTTGACTCCTGCCTTATATATTCTGACAGCACCATTGTATTCAGCATTTGTTTGACAGTAAATGTTGTGTGTCAGTCACTGAAAGTATTAGTACACAAGTTCTCATTGGTTACTAAGCTGAACTTGAGGCCTGTTCACTTTGAAGAAATAGGTCTCGGTGTCGCATAAAAATTTAGACTGTTTGAAGTACAGACTCATTGACTGTATTGTACATGGCTTTTTTTTACGAGCTTGTGCAGAACAATGGTAACTAACAAGGACGTGGGTAACTTGCAGTCCATAAAAGAAAATAGAGACCAGGCCATGCAAGTCCAAATTTCATATGACACTAAGGCTGCGATAGATAAGAATTTTTGAAATATGTAGATTTTCTGCTTCTTCCCATTGCCAGGGTTGTTATAAATGCTCTGTCCACTATTTGAAAAGATTTGAAGTGCTGTATCATTGAACTATTTTGATTTAGTTTCTTGTTGAGATGATCAAATATAACGTAATTTTTCTATGCTGTTTTCTTTTCAGAAACACATTTACTGAAACCATCTCCCATGTTAAAAGAGTGAGTAACTGTCAGTTGAAATTCTTTGTTCAGAATTTTAAAACTATAAATGCAGTTATTCATTGTAATTATAAATCATTTATTCATATCCTTTACCTGATCACATTTGAACACACAAAGCTTATAAGTTTTTGAAGGACTGAGGAATGCAGTTTTGGATTTCATGTTCGAGCATTCATTCATCAGGTGCTAGTATTTTTAATTTATTTACAGCAGCACCATATTTCGGAAAGTTTTAAATCTTCATTATGAAATTCAAGTGGCATGACACTCTGAAGGTCCCTTTTTATGGCTTTTTCCAGTAAAGACCGATAATAATTCAGAAATGCACATTACAGTTAATACCTGTGTTTTAGGAGAAACAGGTGCCCATTACAAAGATATTCAACACTTGGCAGCCAGCTAAATTGCTTGTGGAATGTGCAGTCTCATGCCTCTGCCAAATTCCACTGCTTTTATTTGTGTAAAACTTCAATGGCGTGATTTTAAAGTTCTTAAGTTGTAAAGAAATCCTTTTTGTGTCTTCAGTCATTATATTAGCACAGATAAGGACAATTCCAAGACGATATCTGTGGAGGATGGCATCATAACATGTCTAGAAGGATTCAGGCAACAAGATACCGTAAGGGTGTTGTCAGAGGAGCTGGGCTATAATAAGGTGCGTGTATAGGAAATTTGGTGGGGTGGTTATATTCAATTCAAATTCAACAATGTTTATTTCCATAATGCCATGTGTGGAATATGCCCAAAATACATGTAGAAAATTATGACAACAAAATAAATTCAAGGAATAAAGATGCGAAAAAAAGAAAGCAAACAAAGCTTCTGCTAAGCTGGACAAGGGGGATTACAGTAAATGTCAAGTAGTAAAAGTTTCAGCCAAATGCACATTCTTGGAGCCCGTACTTTGCCAGCTACTCAGGATTACAGTCAAGGTTTGTGAATATTTGCCATTTGCCGACAAGGGCAGCTGAAAGCTAGAACCCTGGAACAAAGAGTGTAACCAAGATGTGTGCAAGGGCACAGTCCTTTTATGTTAAGCCTTCTGTGCTAAGTAGTAATGCACTGTTGTTGTACATTGAACAGAATTACAAGCCATTCAAGATGTTGATTATCGAGAGACCGCTAGAGGGTGCCAGAAAAGTAAGTTTCAGATAAGATTTAAATTGGTTTGTATTTAAGACTCAATGATAGATAGTACCATCTGTAAAAATGTTTCCTGACCCTTCTCAAATTTTATGCTCCTTGGCAAAGCAGAATACTTTGTTCGCTGTTATCAAACATTGGTCACATAATAAGACTGATTAGAAAACAGGTTTGCATTCTGTTTAATTATCTTGATTGATGCATTTTATTCATAAATTCAGAGTGATTTTGTAAGGCATTGCATGAGAGGAAGTGATATTACTAGTAGCATGGCTGTAACCGATTGGCTGTTTGGTCGGCTGATGAAATGCAGTTGGATTGTTTGTTTCCACAGGGAAGGAGGGGTTCAGCGGGATTATCTGATGAGTTTCTAACACCACGCACAACCTATGCAGAGTAAGTTTGGAAACAGGCTCTAACTATTATGGATACAATCCAACAGTTGCAGAAACTGCAAATCATAGAGTAAAAACTCTTTCAGGAAAAAGTGACAGACGTTGTTTTCCTTTTATATGCACTTTTTTAATGCAGTTTGGGAGAAATGGCTTTGAAAGAATTTTATGTCAAAAGACAAAAGTTTCAATAGTGGGCTTTGTCCTTCAAATTGTTTTATTAAGCAGTATAAATTCAGTGTTGTCCACAAACTTGAGAGCCCTGCTGCTTATTGGTGGATACATTTCGATTATACTCGACCAATTTGCATTCTGGGCTGTCCAAGAGCTTGTTAGCCTTGTTACTTTGATGCCTACATGTCGATCACACGCAAGCACCAGACTTTTCAGACCAATTCCCACGGAGTATTAAAACATCCTTAATTAAGGTATAGATAACAGTTCATGGTCACAACAATCCCAGGAGAAATGTGAACATTATAACGAAAGCCTTCCGTGTCTTGCTTCTTCCCCAAAAAGGAATTGTAAATTCCTCAGTCTCTTCCATGAGAACCGTGCCCAGCTGAGCAATATGCAGATGAAGATCTCTGAGTTCAACCAGACGTATATGATACTGCCAGGGTACCTCATGGATACAGCATGCAAGCTACGAGGCATCTGGGAACACTCCAGACTGGTTGGTAGACAGATGAAATCCTTTTTTTTTTTAATCTGCTCCAAGCGGGAACAAAAGAGGGCCTGTTTTAAAATAAAATTGACAGTCCTTTGGCACGACTTTGCTGCATAGGCAAGCCAGCAAATGCGCATTTGACGTATGTTCACCCAACACTGTTGGTGTATCAATTTACTTAATACATGGGGTTCTATGGGGTGGCGCATGCTAGGGGTAGCCATAATTCGGTCCTGTCTCCTGCAACTACGGCTTCAAATTTTGCTCAAAATAGGCAGTGGTGGAGAGCCGTAGCCAGTGATCGATACTTGTACATGCTATAGTCTCACATGGAGACACTGTACCTTGGCTGTTGCCAACATAGAGTGCAACATAAACTGTCAAAAATAGTTCTTGCAGGGATTTTCCTGAAGATATACCCCACGTATATATTTGCAATAGACGTTTGTAATGACACACATGATAAAGCCAAAAAGTTTTTTAAAAGAGATGTTAAGCCATTTTATGTAACATTGTCATGAGAAGTGATTATCAATCCTTGATGCATCATGAACTGATTTTTATCAACACCATTAAACCGTGCTAAATTCTGCACTATTCAAATATCGACTGGACTTTCGGTTAGGCAAAGAATTGCTGTGACAGAATTAAAATCACAGTGAACCTGATTTTTAAGTTCGTGAATCTGTCTTTAAAATAATTTCTGCAAGCTAATGACCATCAGGATGGCTTTTAGTTCAACGCTGGCTCCATATTTATGTGTTTCACATCCTTGTGAAAACCCCAGTTGCAAGAACATCATGATTTTTCTGACATGAAGAGAGAAAATGAAGGAATTTTCACAGTTCAAAAAAGGCTTCTGCATATTTGATTACATAAGGTCATTGACTAACAAAATAATTCATCAGACATCTTGTTGCTATTACAAAAGCTCATGACGCTCTAGTGGACGACCCTGAATAATAAGCAAAGCTAAGTTGAGGAAGGAAACGAACATGATTTTGTACGCGCTTAGTACGTGAAATGAATTTATCCTAGAATGTGTGGTCTTTGTGCTAGAACCCAGTTGGAAAACTTCCTACCAGTTTGTCTTTCTTTCGCCAATGAGGGCGCACTTCAACTCAGGGTGAATTAGCTACTTTTGCCATATCTTTTTTTTTTGCAATGTTATTCAAGTTAATTGAGACATATTCCTTCTTTTGTGAGTTTCAAATACTGGTAAACTCACTAATGGATGAGATTTCCCGAAGTGACCTTTGCTTATACAAAAATTGAATCATTTAGTTAGTTGCGTCTTCTGTTTTTTATGTAGAGGGTTTGTGAAGGTTTGTGAAAAGAAAGTTCTGGTTGCCCATTTCAGACAAATCTGTTTCTCAGGGTATTCTAATTGACCTTTTTCAAGCTTCTGTACAGATCAGATTAATCTCTGCTAATATCTCTGTCCTTGCTATCAGGCATTCAGTGAAACAAATAACTACATCAGACTACAGTCAGACAGTAGGTTGGAAGAGGCAATAACAGTGGCACTTGAGAGGTGAGTTATGTAACATCAACCGTGGACCCGCTGACAGCACTAACATTTCTCTTTAAGAATGCCAAGGCTTGTGATCACAGGTGAGAATGGCATGCCGTGTACACGACTAATAGCAAACTGCATATCCACCAAACATACAACCAAAAAACAAGCCCAAACCTCGCTCGTGGAACTCATGGAAGGATGGAACATGGGCCCTTTTGGCAAAACAAACCAAAAAGACAATGTCATGTGGATCGTGCAATGTTTTAGATGCTATCAACTTTCACTCTTTGTACTATCTGATAATACAGCAGTTGATGCTGGTAAGTTGGATCTTTTTCTAATACTAATCAGTTGCTTTTTTTCTACTGCTGTGCATGCTGACGTGCAATCAGCTACATCATGGGCGGAGTTCACACCAAGGTCTTCAAGGCAGTCTGCCAGCAGATGGCCGAGGATGACCAGGTGTTGTACAGGCGGGTCCAAGAGCTGCAAGGGGTCAAGGCAAACCAGCTGGGGGTCAAAAAAGACTTCTGCTGCCCACTGCCAGCAGCTGTGAGTTTGATTCCCTGTGAAACCTGTTGGTGCATAAGCTGACATTTGAAAGCAGTGCATCCAAGTTGCTCATGTTTATACTTTTCATATGCGTTGTGTAATAAAATAAGGTGTCTAAAATGACTTATGTGGTGTCCAAAAACACTCAGACACCCCTCTAGCAAAAAATTGAAACCCATATTGCCTTATCAATAATTTATCATTTTGAGTAGTAGCCAAAGAGTTCAGTGAATCAACAGGTGAATAGGTGGGAATCTACGGTTAACCCTAACCTACTCCAGCCACACAGAATTAAACAGTAGTAAAGTGTTTAATTCTGTGGGGATAGGTCTGGTAGGCCCATAACAGCTGGCTTTTGTGTTGGGTTTGGCATACCTCAGAAAAACAAAGTCCAACAGCCTCTGTGCACAAAGTCCCATATGGGTGTTTAACTTTGTGTGAATAGGGAAGGTTAGGGCCAGCAGCCCTTGGGTTAGGGTTGCTATGGCAAACTTGGATTTAACATTTAACCTGCTCTTTAGTCACACTTGGGAAAAAGATTTGCTAGATGTGAGACTTAACACCCATTTTAATTTCTAACTTATTTGCTGATTTCGTCTTACCATCTTTCATTGGACTTTACTTTTTGCTTTCTGTGCTGATATGTGATCCATGTGTTTCTGAAGCTGTTTGACAAAAATTATGTCAGTCTGTCATTTTTAAGTTTTGGCACTGGTTTTCCAGGTGGTTGAGTTGGCAAGACTTGACGGCATTAATAACCCTCAAGAAAAACTACTCTGTCTGAAATCAACATTGGTAGGTATCTTTGATTTTCATAAATACAGAGCTCTATATCTGTGAAATTCATGGCCACTTAGGGATAAGACTTGAAGCCATGCATGATGGAAGTACTAAATTAGGTTAGGCTTGCGGTTGCACCATGTACAGGGAAGAATCTCTTTTATGAGTGTGTGGTTCACCATCAGTTCTTCTCAGACCCACACACTCATAAAAGAAATTCTTCCTTGTACATGGTGCAACCGCAAGCGTAACCTAAGTTAGCACTTCATTATTATGAAGACGACCTGTATTTTTGTTTTTGCATTTTGTATGTAATGATTTTGCTTTGCACTAGTGAGTCATAAAATTGTCCTTTGGGCAAGGCGTATTGTAATTTGTGACAGCTTTTTCATTTCTTTTTTTTTTCAGGATGCTATCACTGATGAAGTGTCCGCCTATCTCAGAATGAATCTTGCCCCCGGCTACTCGCTGCCTTGCCTTACATCCGATGAACTCATACCCCTACAGGTGAAGAAGACCTTGGAGCTCAATACTCAACTTTTAGTTTTCTCAGATGCTCCCTTAGCATCTCCTAACAAACTCCATCTTTGAAAGTCCTTGAATGAATTTTCATAAGACGCTCAAACAGAATTGATTGGATAAAAAGCAGCTTTGTTTCCCTATATGGGGATCATACAATATCTGGTACCAATATCCTGCACTTATTTAACAAGGTTAGCTAATCTTAAATGGAATTCACAGCTTAAAGTAGGGACCTATTATACCAACCACACACTGTAGCCAAAATAGCTGTCTGGTGTTTGAGAGCAATTTTGAGATCAGAGACATATCCTAATATGGCTCTGTGGTCCACATTCTGTAATAGCTGTCTGGTGCAGTTCTGTCACAGGCAGATGCTACCAGTTGGTGCACATTCTGTCGAAAATTTGACCTGTGCACCTTGCCACCTTGCACTGTATGTGCATGTGAGATGTGTGTTCTTTACTGGTAGTATGGGGGCTCTGTCCACTGTTCCTGTACACAGTCAACAAAAATAAACTAGTGGAGCAAATCATGTTTAAAGGATGTTTATAATGTTATCCTGCCAGGTTCTGGTGATTAGCCAAGCCAAGTGTCAGTACCTTGCCAGCAACCTGTTCTACATGGAACACTTCCATTGGGTCAAGTCGGACCACAACGATGTTGGGTAAGTATGTTGGTGGCACATCCGCCCTTGTGATGAAGTCACTTATGAACCAGATAGCAACAACCCTGTTGCTTGAGTACTGAATTCTTCCAAATCATCAATGAAGTGTGTGTGTGTTTGTAAAACTAAATTCTGCTGTCAAGATTTCAAGCTTTCTGGAGTAAAATTATGAAGCTTCCTGTAACTTAACATTTCTCTGATGAAAATTTCCAACAATTATTGAAGAACATCTTACCATTTTTCTTTAAGCTTAACCCCCCCAAACAGAAATCTGATCTTCCAAACTTGGCTACCCTTTAAAAAAACAAATACAGTCAACTCTCTTTATAAAGAACACTGTAAGAACAGAACACTGTTATAAAGAGCAAATTCTGCAATTTTTTATAATGAAGTACTGGTTATAACAATGTCAATTGTCTGGTTCCTTAACCACTTGCCTCCGGAGTTTCCGGTACCGGGTACGTTGGGTTTGTACGCATAGCCAGGGTCACGGAAATCGGACAAAGGAGCTAGGCCTTGTAACAAAAGACTGTACTTGGAAACAAAAGACCGAGCTGCTAGGAGTTGCCATCATTTTTCAGCTGGTATTAGCGGAGGTAATCCGTCATTGTTTTGAAACAGTATACCACTGTTTGTGGCATTCAGTGCCTGCGGTTTACCAGCGGGGACAAAAGTACTCCAGCACTCCAGCGATGAGCAATACAATACCGCTGCACGCTGATCTGGCTGCATTTGTAAAGACAATTTCGGAAACAAAGGAAATTACGTAACACCTCACAATTCTGGGCTCTTTACTTGGCAGCAGGCCTGGCTGCAATACTTTGGTGTCAATGGAGGTTGCCTGTCAGATTACAGTAGCCACCAGACAGTCATTCGTGTGGATCTTAACTTCCAGTAAATGAAGTTATGAATTTTTAAAGAATTTTGAAAACGGAAAATCTTGAAAATTGCCCGGGAAGTCGTCCCGCATATGCAAATTCCAACCGGCAAAAAGTGGTTAGCTTTGTTTGAACAAAATTCAACTGTACTTAGTTTTTGCCATATTGTTCACAGGTTGTCAAAGCTTCTAAACAGACTTCCTTACTCTGGTTAATTTTGTCTTCTCTTTTTATGTAGCTACACACTGGTGTCGTTTAAAGCAGCGATGGAGTACATGAAAAACACTGATTTCACTAAAATCATGGGAAGCCAAAAACTTAAAAAGGAGGTAAATATTGACTCTCTTAGTTTTAGGAAGATGAATGCATTTTGCTCCAAGAGGACATTTGAAAAGCCACCCAAATCTTTTTACCCAAATTTAATGAATAAAATGGATTTTTTCGGATATTTCCCTAAATTTTCGAACATATTCCCATTCCCAAAATGAGATCTTGAAAACAATTTTCTTTGAACAGAAATTTTCTTTTCTTAACAGAAGTTATTTGGTCCATGGCCAGGTCGGGGTAGATTGCTGTGAATTTCTTAAAGAGAACAGACTAAAAAATACCGTTGTTCCCTGGTTTTAGATGACTGTTGAAGAACTGATGGCGGAATACAATTCCAACTTTGATCAAGATCCCGAGCTGCAGAATGCATCGCCCCTGGCTCGTTCCACCATTGGCAACATCACACGAATGATGGAGAAGACCACCGTATCGTCGGACTCTGAGGGTCACAAGACAATTTATGCAGGTAGAATCAGAGGTTAAATGATGCTGTTGTAATCACGATTGCAGAGGAAGTGTTTTAGAAACTTGGAACACCCTCGTGTGAACAACACCTCTTCACATCAAGATTGAACACTTTTCTGACCTGTTAAACTTTGTGAATATCCGACTTAGAAACATCAGAGTATTTGTGAATATTTGTGAATATTTCTTCTGCAAAACTTCAAGGTATTACTCATTCTGGTAAGAAATGCCATCATCCCATCATTGTGTGTCAAATGACCTGTGAATGGGTTGAAAAGTGCTCTGATGCTTCACTGACGGAGTACCAATTTGCATTTTGTTCAGAGCTGGTGTTTGCAGTACACTATCAAACTGCTGCACAGTAAGTCGCTAGTTTGGAAAAGCAGCTTGACACTTTCTGCGTAACACTGTAGGTGTTACTTTGTACAATTTTCACGAGCTTGATGAGAATAGGGTCCAGTGAAAGGCTTTCAAAACAAAACCCCCAATACTGAATTTTGGTACTCTCCCTGGAGTGTCCTTTTTTTTCCTACCCGCTATGATTACCGTTTCACACCTGTAGATGATCACCACATTCCACTCTATCAACAGGTAAACCAGCTGTAACAAAGCCAAGGACTAGTGCAAATCCTGTCCCAGACGTAGTGCCCCATTCGGAGAAGCCTGTGTTAGGGTGAGTGTCCAGTGACTTCTCTGCCCTTTTGTGAAAGCTTTTAGTTTTCCTGATGCCAAAGAAAGGGGAGCTGCTTTGGGACCTTTGGATATTAAAAGTACTAAACTTTCTTGAAGCATAGCTTCACACACGCACACAAATGTTGCTAAAAATGAATGCAGAGATGCCACAGGATCTGCTTGGAAAATTGCATCAAAGCGCACAACCAATTGTACTGAGCAGAGCGCATAACAACAGGAATTCTCTTCCATTACAACCATGTCAAGTTCCACTTACTTTTCATGTTTGATTTGATGGCTTTTAAGTTGTCCGTTCTATCTAAAATTCTACATTTTTCCATATTTTGACGAAATCTGTTGCATGAAGCACACGTATATCATAAAATTTTTAACTCCAAACCGTGCAAGGTTACATTGCAGCATGGTTGTAGATATTGATCAACAGCCTGGCACGGCTTGCCAAAAAAACACGAGCACAACCGTGATGTAGTTGGTTCTCGACTTATGTACAATATACCTATTCATACAACCACTGCAATTGGGAACCACTGACTGACATGATAGACTTGAATTCAAGGCTGTGTGATAAATGTGTTCAGCACGCTTAACGCCCAGAAAAGGCGTGCAAGGCGGCACAGTGCGGCAAGCACAAATGGACTCAGTTTTCTTTTCCAGCCTTTTATTTTGAGCCAGAAGGGGAAAAGGGAATTTCAAGGGTCTTGTTTTTTAGAAAAAAATAGAGAAATCCAGATAAAACTGGAAAAGTGGCATCTCTGTGAATGCCATTTTCAATTACTGCTTGAATGAGTTCAGTATCTTTTTCTCCACGCCATGCTTACTTTTATTCTGTTGTATGGGGGAAAGAATCTCTTGAAGAGACCATTAACTGCTGCAGGTTATTTTCCCTTTTTCATTGGTTTTGCTTTGCCTTTTTGGATACAGGGATTTTCTATCGGCCTTACAGAATGATGTCCTGGACTGTACATACGGGAAGCTAGACTGAAGGACTGGAGGCAAGTCTAACAGTGGATTTCTGGCTCTTTGTGTTTGGGTTCCACTGCCTTAACTGGTTCTCAACAAAGTATACGAAAAAGAAACGCTCTTCTGCTGACAATGCACTGTGCTCATGTTGTGGAGTTTGTTGAGTTTCACTGTACTCCAACCTCCATGCATTCCGTGCTCAAGCACCCCTTCAGTGGGAACAAATGGAAAGATGGGGCTGACACTTGGAAATCACCACTGCCATGCACTCAGTGGTCTTGCTTACCCCTCGTTTGTGCACATTCAGATAAAAATCAATTTTAACTTCATGCTGTAAGCACACAGACCAGTGCACATTGACTTGTTACCAGGCAGTTGGGACTGCTACACGTGCAGAAATATCGACATTGTGGAGACCAAGAACGTTGTGACTTTCCTGTCTTTCCAGACAGCAGGAATTGTGCCCCTAACACGATGAAGGCCTACCTACACAGTCATTTCTTTACAACCGAGGATTCTGACCTTGAGGATAGAAAATGTATTTCCTTTGTATCTATAGTATAGAGTACCAAATCTGACATCATTTTAAATTTAGTATAGAAAAGTGCAAACAAATGGAGCACGTGCCCGTGTTGGTTCATGTGCTGATTCTCACATTAGGGCTTTTACACACACAATTGTGTTTGTGATGTATACACTTTGGTATTTTATAACACCGTTCCTTAGTTTAACTTACCAGAATAATGAAATGGAATGAAATATAACGCTAGCTTCTTGGTTTTCATTTCCAACCTCAATTGTCTCATTGGAAATTTAAAAGTTTACATTTAACACAGAAAATCCTCTGCATTGGAAAGAAAGACTTGCATTGCGCCCGCTGTATCAAATCTGATGAGTTGGATTTTGATTGAGATTAAAATTGTACCTGTATTTCTCTTGCAGTAAGGTGCAGTTTTGTTTGGGAAACACTACTTAACGTATTGTGAAATGTTCAGCAGCAATTTTTTGCTGTTTTCCTGTGCATGCAGAAACCATTTTTTGAAGAACTGAAAAATATAAGTAGATGTTTTATTTGGGCTGCTTGTTATCTTTCATGATTTTCACTTTTCAATGGACTCTATTTAGATAATAATCCTAGGTAATCGCAGATGTGTGCAATAGAAGAATAAACTGAAAAAAATTTCCGTTACCAAGAAATAAAAGGAAATCAGCAATTTGGGGGAAATAAACGTGAAAAGTATTTCTCCAAATAATTAATTCAGTCGAAAGATAAGTGCAGTGTAACAGGAAAATATCTATGCAGCTGAAGTCAAATTTCCTAGTTCTTGCTGTTTCTTCCTTTGCATATTTGTATATTTTGGTGTCAAGGGCAATGCTCTTGTAACAATACGTGCTACTAATTTGAGAACTAAAGTGGGGAGAAAGGGTGTTGACCGAAATTTACATGAATCAAGTTGCTTGACTCAATGTTTTTACAATGCCCATTTCTGTCACAATTGGAAAACACTTTTCTCAAGTTCATGCATTTAGAGAATATACCAATATTTGAAGTTAATTTATGTCATGTATTTATCAATATTGACGCCCTAAAGTAAAAACTTTCTCCTTCAGCTTCTCTGATAGGAAAATAATTGAAACAAATCAAAAGGATGTAAGGAAAACACTTCAATCTAACATTGCAGCCAGTTTTTAGTTTCATTTTTTTAGTTGTTAGAAACTGGTTATTTTAGCGATCCACCTGTTGACAAACGAGCGCTGAGAAAAAGAAAACTTAAATGTACAAGTAAACAGAAATCTGAACCTTTACACTTGTAAATTATTGTAAACGAAAACAGTTTTTATCATGATTTAACTTCTTCTTTTTCTGGATTTCATTCACATGTCAATATACACTACTCCCTCTATTTATTGTACATTTATTTAAGAGCAGCTTGTAAAAACATACTAAATAAAACTGTTTTGATGATTAATCCATGTGTTATATATTATGGAACGTGTTTCCTACATTAACTGAAATTTTTACTACTTACAATTCACAAAACAGTGAAGTGAAATAAAGCTACTAAGTAATTTAACTTGAAATTTGTCTTTTGTCTTTGATGGAAAGAAAAGATGAAAGATTGTTTTTTTCTGCAACAAGTTCAAAAATTCTCCATTTATTTAGTCAGCAATTTGCAAAATCCTGACCAGAAAGAGATCCTAACATTTAGCTATGCAGTCTTTTCACTGAAGTGGAGAAGACACATTAAAGCTGTTTTTTAAAAATGGAAGAAAAATGACGAAGAAACAAGTTCCCCCACATCACTTGAACTTTTCTCGCAGTAAAACATTTCCTCTAAAATTGATTGGCGCTAAAAATGACAACACAACACACAGCCACAACTTCAGATGGATAAATATCTCTTTTTATAATCAAAACAATTTTATCATGGCAAAACAATATCTCATGAACAAATTATATCAACAGAAGCAAATTCACAGCCCAATGTGGTCCATACATTTCCAAGACACCCAACCACAGAGAGCTTCACTTGGTGGACGGCTAGATTTACTCCACATTTTGCAACAAGGCTTGATCAAAGAGTACAACTTAGTGGGCTAAACGATTAAAGTTAACTGTTTGAGTCTTTATTTTAGTCATCATCAACAGCAACATGCGCCTTAGTGTTTCCCCTCCCTGCTTTCCTAGCCAGATAGCGATCTCTGGCAGACATCACCGTCTCATCGACGTTCCTCTTGGCAAACTTGCTCCCTAAAGCCTTGGGCCCGCTCTTCCCACCATCCTGTGATATCTCTGCTCCTGGTTCCCCTGATTCATCCCTCTTCTGTGACTTGTCATCCGATCCACTTTCATCTGGAGTCCTCGAATCCTGTTTCTCCAACTGGTGTGACATGTAGTGTCTTTCATCACTTCTCTCATCCTTTGCGCCAGTGTTATCCTCCTCTGATCTGCGCCTGTCCTCCCTATCTCTCCATTCCTCTCTGTGTCCATCCGAGTGCCTGTCCCTATGTCGGTGTCTATCACTGTGTCTGTCACTATGTCTATCACTGCGCCGCTCACTGTGTCTATCACCATCCCTGTGGCTTCTTTCATGATGATGTTTGTCACTGCTTCGATGGTGTTCTCTGCTGTGTCTCTCTGATCTGTCTTTACTCTGACGGTGTCTATCCTCCCTGTTGTCTCCATCATTGTCAGAGTTAGTCTGGGGCCTTTCTTCTTTACTATCCCTGCAAAAAAAAAGATGAGCAGCATAATATCAAGGATGTGTCCTGGAAAAGGTTGCAAAGAAACTTTACCTCTCTAAGCGTGAGAAGATTTGAGCCCCCAAAATTGTTCCCAGTTTGACCTCTATGTGTCCTTTATATGATGCTGGTATCCTGCTTCAGTTGATACTCGATAGTGCTTCCTTGGTGTCATCAATTAGTGTTCTGATTTAGTGTGGTAATCATACCAAAAGTTACAAAATGGACCATTCTTCAGGGTAATGTTGTGTTTTCTTTCTAAAATGACATCGCACAATACACCAACACAGAGCACTGAAGTGCCCATCCCTGGTAAATAATGCAATTTTCGCTTCAAATAAATACTTCCTCAAGGGAAGTTAAGAATGCACCTGTAATGCATACATGTACATGTAGTTAACAAAGCATCCAAGCCTGTCATGATATCAGTGCTCAGGCCCACAGGCAAGGGGGGGTGAGTTCTGTTTGTTTTTTTTTATAATAAATATATATTTTTAATTAAATAATGTTCATACCATTCTCTTGTCATCCAGTGCCCAATTCAGGGCTGAAGGTGACCATGATTTTGCATATTAATGAGTCACTTTCCAATCCAATGTACCGTCAGGAAGTTCTGGCAAATATCTAAAGTTCTGGTGTTTCAAAGGGTTTGAAATCAAATGTGTTTTTCTTAACTTTATCCAATATTGAAAAATGAAGTATACAAGTCTTGCATGTATCCTCTGGTTCGCGACAAACATACAACTTGTTCCCTGTTGTGTTCCAAAGCACATTATGATAAGCATTTGTTTAAAAAGATGTGTTGACAGTGCAATAAGTTCCACTTTTGGGTTTGACGAGCCCCCCCCCCAGTCGCTGGACAGGCAATGGGCCTGATGCTTACTTTATTTTATCAAATGTTGCTTCTGCAGGAAAGCAAGGCAGAACAGTCCCAAGCTCACCATTTTTCAGCTTTGACTTTGGGTTCATCTTCAACCTTGCTTGCCTCCGACTTGATTTCCTTGTTCTCTTCACCAGTTGTCTGAGCCAAGATGTGTCGGTAAAAACCACTCATGTCCTTCTGTTTGGTAACATCGTTGGCAGCTGAGGTCAAATGAAACAATGCGGGCATCACGGCATCACGTACAATTGTTGCAGCATGGCAGTTCAATCACGTTATGCAGGGCAGACCATGCCATCCAAAATGTCAAGTCCCCTGGTAACTTCAGAAGTTCATCATCTTTACATCTATTGCTTACTTCATCATGCAAACCATCAACATAAAAAATCTGTGCTGAGGTATGATTGGGAATATTCTCCCAGTCCACATGATGTCACTTCGGCTTGACTAACATGCAGCCCTTGTGGTAAGGCAAACAGGCGAAACCGCTATGTGCTACCCATAATCCCCAGCATTTCCTCCATGCATTTTGTGAGGTAATGATCACCATGAACAATTGTTAAGCAAGCAAAATATTTGCTCAGTAAAAGCAGGTTACCAACCGAAATGAAATTTTGGCTAAGCACATAAACTGGCTATAAAGCAGAATCCAAGAGCTCTTGGCTGAAGAGGCTGGTACAAGCCCCCCCTAAAAAAAATGCCATCTCAGGTCTCACCTTCCATCTCTGCCTCCCGTCGCTCTCTCTCCTCCTCTGCCGCCATCTCCTGCATCTTCTTCTTGTAGGCTGAGGTGACGAAGGCATCCTTGTCGGCAAACTCTGCACCCTCCGCCTCCCGCTCCTGCTGCACCTTCCTCTCCTGCCGGCGCTCCTGTTCCCGTTTCCGCTGCGCCGCCGCCTTGAGGAGGTGGTCCATGTACTTGGGCTGTCGGGTAGGGGGCAAATGGGCAGTTTTGACGATGTCGGGACATGCCTGGGTATTTCCTAAGCAGTAACTATACGTGTATATTATATTGAAGTATCCCAGAAAGGACAAAAAGATGTGGAAATTTTAGACCAAGCCATTATTAGGGGGCTCTTTACAAGAGGCAATGTTTACAAAGGTAGATGTTGATTTCATTTAGGTATTTTGCTATTCACCAACATATAAAATTGTGTATCCAGTATTTCTAAAGGCTGTACAAAATATTCACAAGCTTATTTGGGGGCAGTAATTTTTTTATATATATTGAAGCATCTTGAGCAACCTTTGCTAATTTGTGAAAAAAATTCCATATGGGAAAATAAAAATATGCATTCCAAAAGATTTCATGTTTGTATACCGTGGTACTGTAGGATTTCCTCCAAAGAATGAATGGGACTGATATCAATCTCCTTGGAAATTCAACTGAACCCCATTCAACACACTAAGGCCGAGTTCAAATTACCTGGCTGCCACTTGAAATTATGCACGAGTCTACAGTTGTGGATACAGCCACTTTTCATTAGAGTTGTTAACGTCAAGCCCCAGACAAACTGTGATTCTGACACATCCTTCCATTAGTTTCATTTGGCTTCTGACTGCCTTTCAAAGACGTCTTTTTCAAATGTCTACATTCAAAAATAAAAGTTTATTCAGGGTTTTGGGGGGGACTTGTTTCTATTGTTTTGATCCACCCCGTATTGCTCGGTTGGAAATTATTTTTAATGGTACCAACAAATCATGGAACAGGTTCTTAACTTCTTCTTTTTTATTCCATCAATTAAATGTTCATAATTTAGGCATGAGTTACTGTACTGGATAAATGTGACTGAAACACAAGCAGTGAGAGGTAACCTTTTGTGACAGTTTGTGGAAATTTTCACTTCTAAAACAAGTCCAGAGGTTTTAAGTTAAAGAATGACAAAATCAAGAGATGACCGACCACAACAGAGTCAATGGCAGACCGCACAATGGCCCAAATATTGCAAGATAATAAATATGATAAGCTCTTGAACAAGTTTCCATGTACATGTAGAATAAAGTTAGGCTTTGCACAAGCTATCCTTGCAGTAAAAGAAGACAAAGTTACAGCAGAACATTGGTAAGGTTCACCCTAAAGAAAATATTGTCTTCTGAGTTGCAGACATTCCTCTATTTCAATGTCATGATGATCAGACTGGACAGTAGAACTCCAGGAATCCTCAGGTAAAGTGAATTTCAAATGCCGATTATGAATAGACCAATGTGAATTGTCATGTTCAGCAGCATGGTTCATGACGAACACTCCCAGTGGGTCATCTTAACACCGCAACCGGACCAACTTACCATGCAAAAGTGATTACAACAGAGAGATTACATCTACGGTACGTGTAACATTGACAATACAACAGGTCTTGCTCAGTTTGAGTGATCGGACAAACCCTCCCAAGCAGTGAAGGCACAGACTTTACTGACAATGTTGCCAAATCCTATCAAATCCATCTACCCCCACGGCAGTCGGGGTGTCCAGCTTGAATCTTACGAGTTATTCTTTTGTTATCATGCAATAGCCAAATTTCCCGATGCCATATCACAATTTTACTTCCAGCTGATATCAGTTATGCTTTTGGTTGGAGTATTGTGCCATTTTCTATCTTCCTTTTCATATCATTCGCCAAAAATTCACTCTTCTTGACAAAGTACCCAAATCATAGCATTTTGGGCTATACCATTATGCACTTTGTATATTACTTAAGTACATACACGCATCTTGAATCTTTATTTCAACTCAGAACTAAAAGTCAATGCTATAATCCTGATGGTCTAAAAGCCAATTGTCACCGATGAAGACGCAAAGGGTCAACTCTCATAGACTAAAAGTTTATTCGTTTCCAGGAAATACGACACTGGGCAAGGCGTTGTTGCATCTCTCTTCATTATCGTCGGTGATACTTCCTAAATCCTCCCCACTGCTATGCTCAATCTCGTCCTCATTCTGGTTCTGCTCTTCCCCGATGTTGTACACTGTGAAAAAGCCTCGTCTAAGCAACTGGAGCTCTTGTCCAATACCTGAGAGCACATTCAGAAGCTGCTCCTCAAACCTAGATGTCTTTCCCTGGCATGAACAGGCTCTCTTGCCGCTTTGACAGGTGGGGCTTTCTCCTTTGCCCTCCCGTGACTTTTGTTTGCCTCTGTTCCTGGCTGACGTCCACCCTGATGAATACTTGGAGAAAGTTCTCTGTCTTCCCTGCTGCCTCATGAAGCCAGGATAGATCGGCAGACGATCCGACTGCAGCTTTCTTTTCTTTCGTCTTGATGCCTGGAATGGGTGGCTGTCCGCCGTGGTTGAGGAGGTGGCTGGAGGCGAAGCACTGTTAATGCACACTGCATCATTGTTTTGCAACGGCAGTTGCTCCTCGGCAAAGTCTTCTCTTTGAACTCTGACAGGATACGGTGAGTTCGTGGTAGAGCCAGACATGGTCTCTTCCAAAGGAGTGTGTTGAATTGACCCAACATGTTCTGTAACCTCACCCTGGATGTCTGGGTCGATGCCCACCGTGTTCAGTCTGTTGGCCACATCAGCAGCACCCTGGGAAGGCTGGGATGGCCGGTGCCTCCTCTCCTTCATGATGCCGTACATCTGGGCAAACTCCTCAAACAGACTGAAGAGCTTCTGGGAGCCTCGCAGCCGAGGTGGCACAGGCAAGCCCTGGGCTTCGTTCTCTTCAGTCTGCCACACCATGTCTCGGTACTCCCGGCCCAGGTTCTTCAGGAGGTTCTCCACCTTGATGCCAGAGTGCCCGATCATGCCACCCATCTCAGCGTAGAATGTGCCCACCCTGGAATTCGATTTGGCCTCCATGTACTTGTCGTGGGAGATGAGCAGGATCTTCATGAGAAATTCGATTTTGTCAAGATGCCAGGAGGCTCTGTTAGATCCTGCCAGTAACTTTGCCTAGGAGAGTAACCACAAAGTAGAAGATACGAGTCAAAATATCTGTATCCCTCCTGCCTTTAACAAGTCTCTACTATCTCCTCTGTGCTTGGTCTCAGAAAGCTCTTCTGACGTATCAAGCTGAACTGTGATGGTACTTCTTGTACGTCATCGACGAAAAGTTCAGAAACCGTTCCATTTGAGGGTGTGTCGAACTTTTGCAAAACTTGCAGATTTATTTGAATTACTTGTGTCTTCAGGATTTGAATAAAGTGACACTTCCATGGGCGGGAATTGTATTCAGTTGCTGGTTTCATACAGAGCTGTCAAGTGGGGTACTGTATTTAAGTGCTTGTTGACGAGAACCCATGCTGACCTGTGGGACACTGGCACTCCATCTAGATAGTATATCTAAGGCCACAATTTTAAGTAACGGCATAGATCCCAAGACCCTCCCTAAAATGAAGCTTCCTATCAAGCAACAATAACTCATGCCTTACATTTGTTTTTCCTTCTTCATTTTGCAAATTTTACGACACAAAGTCAGGAGTGGCATTATCCTATTGGAGGAACAGTTGAATGAAATGAGAATTATTCTGTGTATTCAAACAGTGTGTACAATTCAATAGAGATGGCTAAAAATTGAAGTACTCTTTTCTTTCCGAAAAAAAAAAACCAACAGAAAATTGCACCACACCGACAGAAACAGAATCTAATTAAATCAGACACTATCAGAGGATGCCTCATCATCATGACGTTTGACCAAGCCTGTTTGATATGACGATATTTCACGATATTTCGATATGATGTTGATATCGGATATCGTATCATTCGTAAAAACACGGGATATCGGGATAATGTGCAAATCGATATGCCGCAAATTATCGCGATAAGCTCCAAACGCTGTACTGTACATGCACACAGGGAAGTCAATGCACCGCATGTTGAGGCCTGCATTACTGCATTTAGGCCACACAAATACTCCACTGGAAACCTCTAACCACAAAGTCACTGTTGGCCCCTAGCACCTGCAAGGGTCTTACAAGTATTAGGGGGCAGAATCAAACCAACAGACTGTACGCACATGTAATGCATAGTACAGTAAACTCCAGCTAAGTAGGCTCTCTCGCTCAGGACTCAAGATCGTCATACCGCACTGCACACGTATCGTTTTCCAACACTCAACTTCATCTCCGTCTCAGGCTTCGTCTCCAAAACCAATGCCTGGTTGTGGGCTTGAAGCGTTTCAGTTAAACTGAAGAACTGTCATGTTTGGCTCTTTTGTATCTTACTTGATGTTTTGTGCCGATATCAAACTTGCTATTACGCTTACAACTTTAAAGTCAGGTAGTAAAAAACAGTTGAAGCCTGGGACGGAGCCGAAGTCGAGTATTGGAAAACGGCCTATGGTTAAGTTTGTTCAATAAGGCGACCTTGCGGGTATTGATGTACTCAACCACGTGCAGTTAATAAACAGACGTCAGTCAAGCAGTGTGGGGCTTGTCACTTGACGCTTCTTGGCAACCGTGGCGGAGGAAAACGATACCGAAGCACGATTTTTTTAATGCTGACTTCCATGAAGATTTTTGTGGTCTGGTAGAAAAGGGACCGAGTGAAATATGCTGACTTATGAGAAATGAATGACGACTTAGAAATGCCAACTTTGAAATGAGGTGAGGGCATCAATACCAGTAGTCCCTCTAGTAACAAGCATGTGCTCTGTCCATTTGGGGGTTGCCTTATTGAACGAACTTTATCGCTAATGTGTGCTTGGAAATGGCTTTTTCCATATGGTGCCATGATATGATATTTAATGTCCACAATCTGACAATTTCCATGTTGAAACTTGCTTTCCACCAGCATGTAAGAGTTCTAAATGTAGAGATAACACATAGGCTTATACATTGGGGTTTTTCTAAGAGGCGCTCGAGACATAGTGGCAATATCGGTTGTGTTTATTTTATGAATGGAAAATGACGTCATCACAATAATATCGGATATCTCGATATTTTTTCATGATGTCCCAATATAAAAAGAAATTAATATCGAACAGACTTATGTTAACAATTAGTTACTACAAGCCTCAGTAAAACCAAGAAAGATTTCCTCTGTGATGAAAACAAAGCCAACCTAGTTGCTTTTGAGCATTCTAGAAGCCCCCTAGCATAAAATGTTAAAGCATTTAGTATTAATCAGTCCAACTTAATTGTGACTGTTAATTTCAGCCTTCTTATGGTTTGTTTGCATTTGTTAAATTCCAAAAGTAAGCAGAGGAGGAAAAACACTTAGGAGAACAGATTTACAAAAATCCAAGTGAAATTGAAAAATTATATGTTTTTAATTGGAGAATATTTGGTCACTGCCCCCCAAATTTTGTAAACCTGTCTCTCTAAGAAGCACGCGTTAGGAGTCACAAACCTTATTGTCCTTTGTGGCTTTCAAGGCTTTGGCTTTCTGTAGTTTCTGTTGCTCCATTGAGTCATAAATGCTGTCATACTCGTAGACGGTTGGGTCCTCTTCCAGAGCTCGCTGGATCTCAAGCTGAGTCTATGAGAATAGGAGGTGTGCAAGTTACTGTTGGGTCAAGCAGATATCTTTGGGAATTCTGGATAACCTGCTTAAAACTTTGGAACCCCAAAATTTGCCATTTACACATACACGTTTTCTGTTGAAATCAAGTTGGACAATGCTTGGCAAATTTTGGACCCTATATTTTTCCTGTAATGCTTTTCAGGTGGCAATTAGGACCAAAAGACCAATTTAACAAATCCAACAATGTGGATGTCATGTGCTTTCCTACATTTTAAGTACGATCACACTTCTTCAGTGCTGCACACATCAAGTGTGTGAAACCTTGATTTTTATCTTAAACGATTTTGAACAACTGTTTTTGTCATCTCAATGATGTGAGGTATTTGAATATTATATTAGATTATATTATATTTGAATTATATTTATTTATAGATAGATAATATAGATTATATTTGAATAATATTATAACCCTATTCTCACCTGTTTTTTAACTTTCTGTTTCTGCGCTTCAAACTGCAGGGACTGGTTGACGGCTGAGTGAGCAGATTCCTGTGAACAATCCAAGTTTTGTGGAATATTTTACCAGATCTTGGAAAAACAGCAAGCATCGTCAAGCACACAGTGACATGAGTAAGCAGGATAAAGGACAGATATAGAAACGCAAACTGGGAAACAAAAAAGGAAAAAAACCTTCCAATGGAGAAAATGACATCTAACTTACTTTACCCATTTGAATTTTACAGTTCATTTGTGTACGCATTTTCCCTTGTGTGGAAGGGTGCCCTGCTAAATGCACACGTACACGCAGGAGCGGCGGTGACTCGGATTCGACGACTGGAGTTGTCACTCACGGGCGCTAAGCCGTGACTGAGACTCAGATTTGATGTTTGGAGTCGGCTCTTTGAATGTGGAACCGCCAATGGTGGGTACCCGGTTCTACACAAAAGCAGAGCCGCCGAGTCCGAATTTTTTTTTGAACCGCGGTTCCACTCGGAACCGGGAGTACCACACAAGACTAAGATGCACCTATGAAAGAAATCACCTGTATCATACCGAATTTATATATTAATTTATTTTATATTCTAAGCACAAAGGACCATGTTGACCTTAATACACAACAGATGTGGAATGGAATCCTTGGTTGATTATTTCATTACTTCTCAACCCTCCACAAGTATACAGTTAACAGATCGTCGTAACTTTGTTCGCTGCCACACCCAAAGAGGTACCACTTAACAGATCTTCATAAGTTTGTCCAGTACCACATCCAGAGAGGTACCGCTGAATCAGCTTGAGAGAAGAAGATGTAGTACCTCTTCATCACTGGAGTCTCCGAAGGCTGCCAGTTTCGGCAAGAGGACGGGTGCCTTCTTGGGTTGGTGGGTGATCAATCCATACCTGGCAGGAAAACATGATGAATTCTCAGTGCTTGGAACTAAGTCAATCTATTCATCAGTAATTTAACATCTTGAGAACCCTATCAACAGATCAAGCAGTTGACTCCTTACACATGGAAAACAGGAGCACGAGGGAATGCTGACATGATTTTTTTATTTTACAATGTGTGTGTTTTTTTTTTTTATTGCTTTGTATCCAAAACCAAAACACACACACTATGGAATGTTCAGAGTTGTCCCGACTGGCTCGACTGTGCATTGACGCAACAACTAGGGCAAAACATACTGGGGCTAACAGGTCCAGCCCAATAAAATGGCAATATCTACTGCCATGGCACCCATTAATCTAATTAAAAAGTGCTAATGGGGCAGTGCGGACATCCAGGATTCTCGCAAGATGGCAGATACTCCACCGGTGAAAACACCAACCATGGCAACGTACACATACACCAGCCAGTCCAAGGATCAGGTTACATAATCTTTTCTGTGATCAGTCAGTACACACACGCTCATTGCAGCTGTTTTCATCAGCGCGGTGTGGTTGCTAACTGCAATTTTGTGAAACTCCCGGATGTCCGCACTGCCCCATGCCATATGCTATTATCCCTAATGCCTAACCATTAACCTGAATCCAATAAACATAGGCTGCATTCGAGCCTAGGTCTTCACTCCACTGCAAATACATGGAGACGTGCAGACAACAGACCTTGCCTTAGCTCTGGAAGCCTGTTTCAGGCACAACCATAAGCATGACTAGGGTAAGGGGTAAGGCAAGGCCCACAGCGAAAAACATCCTACACGAAGTGGCCACATGAGGACACAACGATCATCTCATTTCGACAGAACTTGCAATGAGCTTTCCAAGGGTACCAAAATCGTATGATTTAGCGGATTCCTTTGACATAAACTTCGATTTCTTTGATGCGAAACTGAGGACCTACACCTTGCTGATTCCCTGGTGGCAAGGTAAATTTGCGAAATTTTGAATGCTATTTATGTATGAAACCGTGCCACTGGCTGAACTTGTTCGGGATGAATTAGGGAATCGTTGGTAGTACATTAAGTAGACATGGGACGTCACGAGAGTGATGAGTGCGCTGCATGAATATGCATATGAATGCGCATGAATAGCCCTACAAGCATGGTCATGCGTGTGTAGATCGACGTGTAACAGTTGTTGACTTGCTCAAACTGCTCCAGCAGTATGCGTGCAGTGCGTTCGTCAGTGTGGACGATGAGCTTGCGTGTAATTGCCATGTGGTTGCTGTGATGTGACAGCACCAGCTCAGCCAGGCATGTGCAGGGCTGAGCCAACCAAATTTTCACTTTGACTGAGGCCTAAACTAAAAACATATTCTTGGCCTATGACCTAAATTTTAAAAATAATAAGCAGAAATACAGGGCTCATGTAGAAAGCACTTTGTTATAATCTGACCATCCGCTGTCCTGTTCAATCTAAAAACTCTTAAGTCTAACGTAACAACATGTCTAATTCACGATAAGTTAAAAACGATTAAGAAACGGCGGCTAGAAAGTGCGCCCTCTACACCAGCTGTATTTGGTTTTTTTTTTTAGGCCAACGTAATCTTAACGCTAGTAAACGAGAGCTGATTTGTCTCTCAGAAAACACTGTTTGCGTCCTCTTCAGCATTATCCAGCGTCAGTAATAGTTAAGGCTGACAGTACAGCGTTTCAATTACTGGCTGGAGGTCTAAATAAAGGCACTGATCGCTAAAAAAGATCGTCGTCTCACTTACTTCTTTCCACTGCTGGACGCCATGTTGTAGACTGGTACTCTACTCTTACCTCGTTGATCCTGAAGGTTAGACGTACAGGTCTAGTTCAGTCTGAAGAAGGTTGCTAATAGTAATAGTGCGCCACGTTTTTTATTTGTTGAATGAAATGGCTTTCAAAAAGTGTGCGCCAGCGTGGCGCAAAGAGAATCTAATTCCCCACATACACTCGGCACAGTCAATTACTTCTTAAATATAAAATATAAGCAGGTTCTAAGGTTAATATTAACTATTATTCAGGGCCCTGATTTCTTTTGGATTTTTAAAAAATTTCTTATAGTTAGTCATTTAGAGTCAATTTTGCAATCTTCATGTACGTGTATTTTGGTCAAATCTGCAGGACCTCTTCATCCAGAATTCTGCACCTCAGGAAGTATGAAGCAGCATCCATGGAACCTGTTCCTGCCGCTGCAGCTTTTAGCTTTAGTGTGTAGTTGCCATGGACAACAGGGACCCAGTGATGTCATAAAGAATCAAAATTTAGGTGCTTCTGATTTGAAATTGTGATTTTAAGCAGTAGGTCTACTGTTCTTGTTCCAAAGAGATGCCCCAACTTCTTAGATTCAGGCACACTGAAATGAGAAGTTGTTACAGTTTTAAAGGTGGGAGAAAAACCCCAGAGGGATATTCTGGGTAAAACCCACAGAATCAAGTAGGGATTGAAAACACAATCCACATGTGCACCTAGCCAGGAATTGAACCCCGGACCACAGAGGTGGCAGGAGAGGAATAGCTGACTCCCCGAATCGGAAACAAACCCCTTCAATATTTGAAAATTGCATTCATCATATTTACACTGTTGCGTATATCTCTTAAATATCGTATTTATCTCCCCAAATCGGTTTTTATCTTTGAAGGTCTGAGCATTGGTGTGATGTCTGGTCTTCTAGTTCTCCTGATTGGACTTGCAATATTTGTCTACTGGCCAACGAGAACGACAAACACCCGATCTCAGCTGGATCATCGTCAATTTTCCTATTCAAGCGCCTTGAACTGAACACTAAAAAATACTACTCCCCCCCTCCAAAAAAACCCCACATGACCAGAAAAGGGGAGGGCGCTCTCCCATATACATGTATAGGGATACTCTCATTACAAGGTTGCAAGGACTAGCCCTATTATAAAAATAACCTTGTAACCAGAACCCTGTCGTAACTGAGGATATTTTGCATTTGTGAAAGTGTTCCATTACCGGAGTGCTTCTTATATTCAGAGATCACTGGACAAGGGCATCAACTTCTGAAAAGTGGGGGGGGGGCCTAGAGCAAAACCAAGTGCATAGCCCTGGGATGTCCACTGGGATGGCCCTGAAAAAGTTTGGCTTCAAGATGCTTTGTGTTGAGATCTGAGGCAATTTCTTATCACTTTACCCAATTGTTTTTAGTATTTGGGGGCATCATTTCCAAATTTGCAAGACTTTATTTCGTCATCATGAGCTGTAGAATCAAATGTAAGCGTACAATTTGTATTTGGCAACAAAAGTGTGTGGAAGGGGGCTAAATGATACAAGCTGTCCCCGTCCCCCACTTATTGTCGCCGGCCTGAATTTTTTTAACGGAATCACGCCATTGATGAAATTGATTTAGTTCAAGCCATATCGCTGTTTGAGCTGGCCAATTCAAATCAGTTTGATTCCATTGGGAGCACATTTTGATGATAATAAAAGATGAGGGTCTTACAGTCACATGAAATTACATGTACGTGTATGTGGTTTGCCATGGGAGTTCCAGCATTCACAAAAGAAGAGGGGAATAGGCATTCAAGAATTGGAGAACGCCCAAAATTGAGATGAACCAAAACATAAGAGATCATGATGGCCGATCAGTACATGTACATTCGTAAACCATTGACAAAATATCACGGGAATAGCACACGCATGTCCCTACATCTGAATGGGGAATGAGTGAGCATTCACCTGCTATTAGTTGTTTTTTGGAAAGATTTTCCCTCTGTGCTAATTGTACTCGCACTTTTCCCGTTTAGTTCTGAAAGAGGAAAATTGAGGGAAGACTAGAATGGAGGAAATAGGATCTGCAATTTGTGTTACGCTTGTTTGTTTGCATTTCCATTCTTTATGAATGTTCTTGTTAAATATGTGTACTCGACCCCCAACGTATGTGAAATCTCATAAGTAGGCTAGGCCTACTATTTGAAATAAGCCGATTTGGGAATCGACAGTCAGTTGAAAACTTTTGTCCTCACTCATTAGGACATGCCGACAGAGAAACCCCTTGATAGTATAAAGACAGGCAAAAGAAATCAATCTCTTTTTAGACACTGTGGTGGCTCTGAAAAGAGCCGTTTGTTTTGTTGATAGGCGTCGCTGTTTAACCGCCGAATCCGTACAGAGTACGGCCCTGGCGTTTCAGAGCGTAGACCACATCCATGGCGGTGACGGTCTTTCTCTTGGCGTGCTCGCAGTAGGTGACGGCATCACGGATGACATTCTCGAGGAACACCTTCAGGACACCACGAGTCTCCTCGTAAATCAGACCAGAGATACGCTTGACACCACCACGGCGAGCAAGACGGCGGATGGCAGGCTTGGTGATACCCTGGATGTTGTCACGCAGAACCTTGCGATGACGCTTGGCGCCTCCCTTGCCGAGTCCTTTGCCTCCTTTTCCACGTCCAGACATGATTCTTGCATAAGCTTCAGCTCCCAAAAGCAAAAACGATTCGAATAATAATTAGTTGCGCTGCACGATTGATCTTATAGCTTTATTGCGGACGTCTTACGGGTAATCTTTATTAATCTCGCGCGGTCAGTACGTTGATCGATCTTTTATTCTCTATTGGTTGATTGATAATGAATATTCAGGACCTACTCAGCTCTCGGTGGACACAAAAAAATCTTGGATATTGTCGATTATACTACGTATAGTATCGCAAAAATAGTACGTTCCTGTAAAATAATACAATGATTCAATATTAATCATCTTACATTTACCTGGATATAGTGATTTTAATAACTTTTAAGTAGAACTGGTAATGAACTGATATCCCGAAATCTCCTCTGGGCGATTACCGCAAAGCAACATCTGATTGCTGATTGGTCCTAAGGAAATGAATAGGCACAATGTTTCATGACGCTTTTATGACTTACGAAGGAGTTTAATGCAATTTTCTCAACATTCTAGAGATATGTGAAACAAATATCCGAATGCAATCAGAAAAATACGAATTCCGTTATTAAATATGCAGGTAAAACGAAGTAAAGCAATGCTTGTTATCTTCTATGTACCAAATATTTCTCCACTCCATTTCTTTCTCAGGATTCCGTTTTGGCTGCTGTGTGTTTTGGCGCACATTATTCTACGTGTTCATTGGTCATTGGAAGAAAATGCATAAACATTAGCCATGCTTCGGAACTCACTTGCAAGCACTGGTAAGGGAAATACTAACTATTTAACGGTCAAAACATGAAAGAAATCACCATTTTGTTAAAATATATTGAATCATGTGAGAGATAATTATCTGGCTACACTTTAAGGCAAGTCAACCTTAATTTCTTTGCAAAATAGAAATTCTCCCGAGCTCAACTTCACGTAGAAGTCTCAAAGGGAGGATCCGGGGTCACTTTTTACTGACCAATCACTGATCTCCATAACATTGACCAATCAGATGTTGTGTAATATCTCCCCTAAACCAATCACAGATCTCGATGTGGGCAACCAATCATATTAGCTCCATGATTTTCTTATAAATTCTGCCGGGAAAGTTAAAGTTGCATTTCTGACGATTTTGCCCAACAACTACTATGGCTCGTACAAAGCAAACCGCACGCAAATCTACTGGAGGAAAGGCTCCTCGTAAGCAGTTGGCCACCAAGGCAGCTCGTAAGAGCGCCCCAGCCACCGGTGGAGTCAAGAAGCCTCACCGTTACAGGCCCGGTACTGTGGCTCTCCGTGAGATCCGTCGCTACCAGAAGAGCACCGAGCTGCTGATCCGCAAGCTTCCCTTCCAGCGTCTGGTCCGTGAGATTGCCCAGGACTTCAAGACCGAGCTGCGCTTCCAGAGCTCCGCCGTCATGGCCCTGCAAGAGGCCAGCGAAGCCTACCTGGTCGGCCTGTTCGAGGACACAAACCTGT
Source organism: Acanthaster planci (assembly GCF_001949145.1). The sequence continues at coordinate 110,007 of NW_019091688.1, forward strand.
GTGCCATCCACGCCAAGCGGGTCACCATCATGCCAAAGGACATCCAGCTGGCCCGCCGCATCCGTGGCGAACGTGCTTAAGCATCGAGCTTCCTAATTCAAAACCAACCGGCTCTTTTCAGAGCCACACAACTTCAAAAAAGAGAGATTTGATGTCTGTAATTGGATTTAATTAATAATAGTTGTTCGACTGTACGTGTACAGTCGCACAACCATGCTGGACGGCCCTTCCTTAACTTGTCCTTTTACCCCCAAAAGCTTATTTTTTTTTGCCAGCAATGCTCCCTCGCCGAGCCCAGCCTACCACTGAATACACAGGTCCACTCTCTCCCTTTGCCCCCACGGTGTCACTACTCACTAGGATGCCAGGGCTTTTCTCACTGACCGTACTGGTTTCCTTGTTTCAGACTTCAAAAGTTGGCCTAACGGTAACAATGTCCACATGGAAAGGTCTGCCCAAACTTGTCGAATGTTACCCGAGCTTTTTTTATAAGTTGGTGGTCCACACAGGACAGAAAATTCCATTTATGTAGGCCTACATGTATTACTAATACTAGTAATAGGCTCTATCAAAGGGAAGAATAGGCCTACACCCCCCCCCCGAAAAAGAAAAGCCTTAGCGCTAGCCGCCGAGGACCAAAGCTCACGGCTTTGAAATTGGAGACTTCCCCCTTCTCAAAATCTGTAATTTTTTCCGAGTCCGGAAGGTCGGCGAATCCGGGGACCAAAATAAAATAGCTCCAGCCTAAGTGGACAGTGGATCACAGCCGGTTGCGGTGGTAATGAACAGTGAGCCCCCCCAAACCAAAACTAAAGATCCCCATCATGTATGATACCACATTGTCAATTAACACAACAGTAAAAGTTATGACAGAATAAAGCAATGTAGCATACCTTAAAGGTTGTACACTTTTTCTGAGTAACTTTTTTATACCAAACATTTAGCACATTGTATTTCAACATAGATCTAATTTCAAGATGATAGCAAAATTGTTCACAATTCCAACTAAGTCATGAATACATGTACAGTCAATCCTAGTTATTACAAAGTTTAGAGACCTGACAAATTTGTTGTGATTCAGGACTGTATAAAAGCAGTGAAAATACAATAATACACTCCAATTTACAAAAGTTCTAAGAATTTGCTCTGTGTGAAGATATTTAATTACATGTACACAATGTTCGTTAGAAACAAGGGTTTGACTGTACCTGTATCTGCGACAAGGCTAATGCATTTGCACAAGTGTAGATGTTTGCAACAAAGGAAATAAAAAGAAACCACGTTACTCTGAAGCTTGCACATAATTTAACTCACTTTAAATTTACAGATGCAATGCCTAAAAACAGTTTTGTACATACCATACACATGTAAAACAAGATAACATCGTTGGGCCAGAGAAACACAGAATGTTATTTTAAAACTTTTTCACCAATTTACATCACTGCTCCTGTTTAAATGGTAAAAAATTAATTTAATGGCAAATGAATGACATTCAAATTGGCACAAAGAACTTGCTGTGCAAATATTTCACGCAACAAGAAAACAAAACAAAACACAGAACCACTTATGTGTACGTTACGTCCTGGAGAGTGTCCAACCAAATTGGGGAGAACTATCAAAATGTACGTAAAGAACACTTGTAAATTGAAAAAAAAACGGCTACAGTGTACATGTACAAATATTAAACATTTGACAAGTGTGTGCAGTTAACGCAAACTACAATAGTAAGCTTTAGGGCCTGTTTGTTTCACACGAATCTGGCTTGAGATGAGTGATCCTTACGCTGGTTCCCACCATCCATGATTAGGCGAGTTTTGGTGTCTGTAAACCAACGAGGGACCACTAATCGTGATCCCGATCTACGTAAATAAAACACCGGCTTCGTTTTCATTCTTTTCACACACACCACAATTTGGCACAAAAAAGAGAGCCCCAAATGCCCAAGTTCTCCAAAATGAGGTTCTCTCATGGTTCAACAAACTTTAGTTCCTCAGGGAATTTTGGCTTGAAATGGGAAACCTCCGCAATCCTCCAAATTCCTGAAATGTTCTGCAAGCCAGTGGCTTATTCTCTCTACATAATATTGCCCATTAATAGTCAAACTTTCTCAAGGAATGTATCCGACAAAACGGACTGAGATGTGCTGAGATCTACAGTCAACACCACATGTACTATTTAAACCACTGGCATTTAAGTTGTAAATAAAAGTATCTTCAAGTTGAAAGTCCGCAACAAAAATCGCTGCATGGATTCGATTTATTTCAAGAAATTAAGGGCTCATATCTTCCATTCACCACAGACACTGGATCCAGACACCAGGCTCAGTCAGGCTAAATTAAAAATCCCTTTTAGTGAACACTTTAAGTGTTCATTGAAATCAGTTCATCATAAAACACACTTACCTTTTCCCTACACTTTACACAGGTAAGCATGTCTGTGATGGTAATTTCTACAACCAGGCAACAAACGTACCATCTAAAGATGAATTTACATGCAGCATTCTTCGGGTATCACACCTTAAAATCCTCCATTAGAAAAGCAAGTACATGTACACACAGGACAAATAGGTTTCAGGAAGAGCTTTATACAAAAAAACGGAAGAAAAGCAATTTTAAACACAAATACATGTACGTGTTTAGGGTGCACATGAGTACCATCTTTTTCGCCTGCTGTGACAACGAACTCATGCGCAATTCAATTAAAAAATAACGATTTCTAATTGTAATAAAAACAAAAACTGCAAGCAAAACGATCTACTGCCTTTGCGTACATTTTTTCAAATTCTGTGTATGAAATCTGTCCCGCACATTCATTTATAAATTGTTCAGAATCTGCAAACACGCAAACCTGTACAATGTTTTTCTGCATCCTCAATGGCACACTTTCTGCTACATGTATTCGCAAATCATTCAAATGGAAACCTTCATTTTTATCAGATCGTCACAGTCGGCGCTAACACACATGTGTGTAATTCAAATTTTGGATTCCTTTTTTGACAACAGGAGCATGTGCATGGATATCGCCACTCCTCAATGACAAATTGACCCTTCTTGCATCTGTAAAACCGTTCCAGTGCTTGACGGTCACAAGTTGTGCAGGGGCCAACATGTAAACTGGCAGATTTTGCAGATTCTTGTCGTGCTTTGTTTGAGAACAAACTTGTGTACCCAAAACCCTCTCCGACAAATGCATTCTGACACTGTTACTTCCACGCTGATTTCCAGGAGGTTGTATGCTGTGTCATACAGGGCAACATCCATAATAGACGAGTTGGTAAGTGCCTATCTTTTACCAGTCTGCGAGAGTACCCTTTGCCCTTTTCACTTTTAACATTTTGTGTCTTTTTCTGGACTTCTACATGTAGGTGGTAACCATGTCAAAGGTCAAAGGTTATCAATGTAAACACGGGGGGGCATAGTGCCCTGACAAGAAATTCCTCACGCGGACCCTGAACCCTTTACGACATCGCGCTTCTAGCTGCATCCTTGTACCGTAACGACTGTTGGTTTTTAACTCAACAAGAGATTCTGGCATCCCCGCTCAGACCTTGGCCCATTTTGCAAAGGCAGTGATGTCCTTGACTGGCACGTTCTGCTGGAGAGCTTTGACCCGCAGATTGCGGTCATTAGTCAGAAGAACGACGTCGCGGTACAGGCGAATTGGTGCATCTATTGGAATGACCACAAAAACAGCATGATTTTGGGGGGCATTTTGGGTGTGGGGTCATAGTTTGCATGTAATTAATGTACCAACAACTGACAGATTTCCTAACTTAAGATGGGTGACAACTCCTTTTGAAATCAGTGTGGCATTCAAGACCTCTTAAGGCCATCATTCAACCCGATAAAACTTACAAAAGACCTCCCGTCTGAATTCAAGCCACAAGCTATTCAAATGAACTTCAACTAAAGCCTTCCTTTGTCATTGTTCACCCTGTTAATTGTGATTGGTCTCGTATCTAAGGGTGTACATGGTCTGGTGATCGTCTGGACGACACAAGTGGTGAAAATGCCACAGTGCTTGGTCTTGGATACATTCCAAACCTTGGAAACTCTTCAGCAATGATATTTACCTTTAGTGGTTGGCATGAAGTCTCTGGCTCGGTCGTCGACATAATGCAGACAGCACTTGAGGATGAGGTCATCATTACAGCCCTAAAACAAATTTATGAAGTTCTTACTTGAAATATTAAGCATGACCCAATCTGATTGCTTCGCTATTGTTCAAGTCGCGCTTAAGTTAGTGCATGGTCAAACTGGCACAAACAATAGTTTGGTTGGCAGCCACCAAGTGTCTCAAAAGTCTCTCCACCAAAACAAGATGACAAAAGAACAATGCACACACAGCAAAACAAAATATTCTAAACAACGAAAACAAACAAAGGAGGTGAAAATGTGCAGACACAAGGACCACGGGCGAACATCGACTGAATACACAAACGAACCAAGAGAGAGTTATGTGGGTCAGGGACTGCATGAGTAAAACAATTGACTACAACCAGCAGGTATGCATCCCCGCACATCAAGTCCACTCACCTTAAAATCCACCTCCTCGCTGCGATACGCAATAGTGTCCATGACCGTCCCCTTGCTGGTCAGGGCTCGCAGATATTTGTTCCTCTGCCCAAACTTCTCCTCCAGACACCGGATGGCTGACCCGGCCCCCTCTTGCACCCTCAATGCTTGGCTGGGCTCTTCGTACAGATCGTCTCGGCTGCCTTTAGCCAGACCGTCCAGTTCATTGATAACTTGGATAAAACAGAAAGTATGGTGTCGATTGGATATATTGAAACCTGCCCCATTGGTCAATCGCAAAGTTGCACTGCATCAGCGGGCAATCATGCTGGATTATCTGTCGACTGGGCTTTCATTGGTTAATTGTACAACTGTCAGTTGATTTTTGCATTTAGATTCAAAGCTTTTTTTGGGAGAGGAAAGTAAAATCCAAGATTTCCTTCCCTATCAAGTGATCGCATAATAGCATTTCCGTTATGTCAACCAACAGAGCAAATCCACCAATCCTGCCAAGTATGTTTCGCTTCATCAATTACAAATGACCTCCTTTAAAAGCACTTTCTTTATAATACCAACTTTTCCTGACAAGAAAACCCTACCATTTTGCAAACTTTCCCCTTAATTTCTGAAACTACAACAATACTAATATTAATCAATTCTTCACGGAAGAGTACACGTTCTTTAGTTTGCTGCCTTACCCACGAGTGGTACTACCAGCTTGTATTTCCGGCAAGCCAGCAGAGCCTGGATCTTGCTCAAGTGATCAATAAAGCAGTTGGTGTCCGGCACCAGGTACAGCGGTCTGATCTCCACCTCAAGGTACAGCTGTTGGCGATGGCTCTCCATGGTTGCCTAGCAACATGAAATAAAGATCCAGCGTCAAAGCACATTGAGGGGACATATCAACACAAAAAAATCATGACAGAATGCGCTTTGAGTGCAATGATGTTATGTGAACTGAACAGTGGAATTCCCAATTGCACTCTTGCTAGTTTATAATAATATAGATTTAAATAGCGCACTTATCCGGAAAACCGATCAAGGTGCAATTCCGTTATTATTACCCCTGCTCACTGGGCCAACGAAACATTCCAAATACTATCTCAGCTCCTTGGGGAGTATACAGCTCGATGCAGCCATTTCAGCCAAAAGCAGCTCAATCGACCACAGCAACCATCTCTGCCCTCACAGGGTACCCAATTACTCCTGGGTGGAGACAGGCAATGAGTGACAAAGTGCCTTGCCCAAGGGCACGCGCACCATGAACACAGGCTGGATTCGAACCCGCAACCTGTGGCTTTAACCTCCGACTACGAATCCGATGCCCTTACTGTTACGGATGCATGTATCTGCATCGTTTCTGACAAACACATACAAGTCAGCTTTTTGGGGTCATCAAAAGAATACTTGCTAACTTTAACACATGGTGTATGTTAACGAGACAGAATAAGGCCTGTGTAAATTTCAGAATCAGCCTTTACCTGTATCTGCGCCTGTTTCTGTTGCTGTTGCTGCAAGCGTCTCTCTAGGTCTTCCTTTTTCTGCCTCAAGCTGCTGACGTCCCCGGAATCTTCCCCCTCCTTCCCAGAACTCTCCTCCGCATCTTCGTAGTACTCCTCTTCGATGATAACATCGTCGTCAGCCTGAGAAGAAAGATAACACCATTTCCATCGGACAACTGGTCAAGGGCACTTCCCAGGGTGCTAATTTTTCACCCCCAACAACCAACTCCACGAAGCCATAGAGTTTCAGCACCCTTTAGCAATGTGGTGTTTTGAAATGGTGGTATTTTGAAAGATTCAATAAAGGATTCATGTAGGACAGTCAAAGAAATGTTCATATTCACCTGATCGGGCCTTTGTTCGACTTTCTCTGTGGTCACCAGCTCAGGAGCGACAGATATGTAGCAATTCTTGGAGACGTCGTAAGCCAGAAGTGGGGTCTCCTGTCCACAGGCGTACTCACCAAAGAGCAGGAGAGAGTTGATTCGGACGCAGTCCATGGCTTCCAACTAACAAAAAATCATTAACTCATTAAGAATATCTTTAGAACCAGAAGGCTGGAAGAGAGACCATTATGTAAATTACATTATGCAAACAAGAAGAGCCTAAAGTTGCTAAGAGTCATTTGCCAGTTATCCTTTTGAGAAACAAATCATTTGCTATTGAAGACTGCCAGATTTTGTCAGCATTTCAAACAGTGCTCTTTTTATTTGAAGTACAAGTAAAATGTTCTAGATTTTTGGCGGCCTCTTATATTGTGACGGCAGATTTTCACAGCACATGGGCTTTTTGAGTGAAACTTACAGCTGTTTAAATCACTATGACTGTGTCACAGTGTATGGACACATCCAACGAGACGCTACTCCAGGGGCCATTTATACTCGCACAGCTGTCTCAATCTGAGCATGCGCACTTTGGTAAATGACTACTGCCTACTGGTCGAGGAATTTCACACGCACGCACCACCTGCGTGGGAACAGGATGGCCCATGGACTAATGGCTTTTAAGTTTGGTCATCGGATTTTTCTATATCTCCGGGTGGGAGAGCTGGAAAGCTCTGGAAACGATTTCAAATATTTGGAAAATGTTTGTATTTTTGGAATGGTCTCTTTTTTTTTTACCTTGTTGGTATCGCTGGGAATGTAGACTGGTTGTAAGGGTAGAGCAATGAGTGGCACAAACCCAGATAACTGTACGTCCTCTGGTAGCAAAATCTCCTGGCAACCTGGAAACGTAACAACATGAAAAGTCACAGCGGACAGGATCTTAGGTTGTCTGTGTAATAGCTTTGTTTTTGTATTGGGAAAAAGGCTTCAACTATTTCAACATCTAGTGTTTTGGGGGTAGATTGGCCACCAAAAAACCAGTATACCATGAATTTATCTGCCAAAAATCAACACGAGAGAAATAAGAGGCCATTTCTTTTTACAAGCGACTGGACCGATTTCAGAAACACATGAGGTCAAATTTTGTGTTTTGTGTTGGATTGACAACAGGCATGCATGAAGCATACAGGAAGATACATGGCAGTAAACTAATATTGTTGTGGCCCAAGTGCATTAAAACGAGGAGTTTTGACGACGTGCAGTAAATGCACAATATTATACATTTATATTTTAGATACAAAACCTTAACATCTTACTCTGAGCTGGTCAAAATGGTTGTGACATTTGTTCCAAAATGAAGTAAGAGACATCCAAGGTGGAGAGGAACGTAATTTGCTTGGCATACATGTGAGAGTGCACTCGTGTTCACATGCAGTGGCACCAGACTATTCCTACGCCACAGGGAATAATGCGGTCAGTATAGGAGTACCCAGACCTGAATCTTGGCCTGAATCGCAGGCTACCTTATACACGTACATATGCAGCTTCTAGAGAAAAGACAGCAACCCACATGCGTGCTTTGTTTGCCGAGTCTACACTATTCAGTGTGTCGAAGAAAAAGAGATAAACATGTATCGGATTCTTCTACTGAAAGTTAATGGATTCAATTCCTAGGACAGTAACTATAATTTACTCGTCGATGAATGAGGACAACGGCATGAAACATGTCATTGTTGCAGGCCTGCTGTGGTGGCCTCAAAAACAAACCTGGCGGTGGTCCGGCAGCATAGCACCGTACACCGGCAGCTGCAACACAACACAAGCAGTTGGTGAGGCTTATGTGTCGCTTTTCTAAATTGAAGCGCTTTGCCGGAAACTGAATATTTGTCAAAGCAGCCCTCCAAAAATCTACCCTCAATATGTTGTCCGGGACAGGAACGATCGATTCAACACATTATTACACAGAAACCTTGAGACCAAGTCTCAGTGTTCAAGATTCCTGGCCGGAACTACATGTACAAACTGCACAAGACCAGGGTATGATTTATTTTATGACAAACCACAACAAATCATGCACTTAACCTTGATGTACGGAACAATCAATGCAGTGGACAAGAACCACACAAGAACACTGCATTTTAAGCATGCCTCTACTATGAGGCTCGCATGTGAAGATGCACCCTGTTTACAGCCGTATCTCCCTGTGACTTCTTGGGGTCACCGGCATACCATTAATACATTATAGAGGGATTTCACATGAACGCAGTCTGTGCATATCTGCATTGAAACTGAGGCTCTCTGTGTTGAACTTTGTCGCGCGCACCCGCGGAGTCCACACAGTACATGGAGTATCCGGTTCGTAAGTGTGACGCCACTTCAGTATAAACCACGCCCACTGCACAAGATACACGACCATCGCAGGTCCGTTAGTTCGCGGTCAATTGTCCTTATTTTTTTGTTTTGATTTTACGTGTCTAGTCATCTTGAAAGACTCTTCCACAAAAATTTGCAGCCTGGAAAGTCTGAATTTAACATACCTTTATGTATTTTGTGTCTTAACTCCTTACTTTCAATCGTCTGATCGTATTAAGAATTGAAGCTGACACATACAGCCTTGTTTTCAAACGCAAAAGTGCGCAGATCGACGCTAAAAGCGTCGTATTGGAATCCCTCTATTGAGCCAGATTATGAAAGCAATAACATCACTCACCATTTTCATCAGTCTTCTTGATGAATGTTACTACATTGGTATCAATCCTCTTGAGTGTATTCAGAAGTTCCGCTAGGGAAGACCACACATCAACAGACGCACTGAAAAAAGAGTAGAATTCTTTTGATGTCTCACTGTTTTTTTCTTTCTTTTTGGACAACAAAATAAGAGTGCTTCAATGACACAATACGGGTGATTCACAGTGGTGCGCCACCAAGAGTTTACAACACGTTGGCCAATCATAACGTGCAAAAGTTGTCGACCCTTTCCAAACGCACATTGGGTCGACAAATTTCGCGCATTGTGATTGGCCAACGCATTGCAAACTCTTAGTGGTGCACTATTGTGAAACGGCCGTATTGTATGGGATAACAAAGACATGTCAGTAAATTTACAACTTTTTAAAACTTTCTCAAATTTTATAGACATGAATTATCGGAACCTGCTAATCTTAAGAGAGGGATAAGAGGAAAACCTTTGACCTTCGCTCAGCATACGAAAATTGCCAATCAGCATTTGTGATAGACAGACCCCTATAAAGATTCAGAGAAAGAAAAACTTGAGGCACATCTTCAATCCATGCAACCAGAGACATTATCCGACCGGAGAATGTTGTACTTGAAGTTATCCAAGCAGGTTCTTACATGCGTTCTGCGTGTACGCAGAGACCATACATTAAGGAATTAACTCATTACACGTACTCAACGTGCTCCGCGTCAAACGCACCGTTCATCTCCATTATAAACGTGCGCCTTGCGGTGAGTACCAAAAAGCACGCCCTTTTGTTCCATTATGGTTTTTAACAGTTTCAGCCCTTTTCTTTTCTTTTTCTATCACGTTTTCTTTTATTTCCCAAGTCTTAATGAAATCCAAACAGTCTTTGTGAGATAGGGTTGCTATGAGAAGTAAGTAAGAATAAAGAAATTCAAACATGACACTGTTGGATTTGAACCCAGACCACAGATGTAGAAGTACCAAAGAGTACCATCTTGCCGTCATGACTCCCAAAATGCCAGTCCCTGATGAGAAATTTATAACTGGGAAAAAGCAATCTTGGCAGAGTAAGGTTACCTGTAAGGTTTATCCGTGCAACTGGGTGGGGGATTCCACAGTTGGGGGTGGCACATCAGCCAATCAGCATACACCTTGACGCCCGGGAGGAGTTCCAACAGATCCTCGCTCAGTAGCACCCGGCCTTGGGTGTCCGACTTCAAATGGTCTGCAGCAATGCGAACAAACACAGTCAACTTAGTCTTCTTTGGGAAAAGCTGGGAAAAGACAGCACTTGGAAAAACTACGATGATTCAACTTTAGGTTTCCCAGATTTTTGCCCATCAATTCGGCCAGGATAAGTTTGCAGATTTGACGAAGGTAGAACGCAGCCTTTCATATATCCACCCTGAGCTGAAGTGCACTCTCAATGACAAAGGAGAGACTGGCCGGTGGGTAGTTTTTCAAATGGTCTCGCGCACGTTCCTGGTGCACATGCAAAGTGCTCAGCGGCCAGACACCAAATGCGCATACATCTGCACGCGTGCTCACCCAGTGAGTTTTCACCAATGGACTGTCAATTCCATGTACAAACATGCCTTCTGTGTTCCTGCTCAGAGTGGATTACACGGGGCTCGATCTACTACAAAATTCAAGTACTAAGAACACACCATTTGTTCAGAATAAAGGATTATGGGGGATTCAGGAAGGTTCACAGCAAAAAAATGCCTCAGAGTTTAGGGTTAACTTTCTTGAAAAGCAAGGCGCTCTACTATAGACCTTTATCATGATGCTGCCAAGTGTGTCTTGTTCCCTGTAGAATCACTGGCAATAGTAACACAACTTCACAAAATGATAAAAAGGGAACAGTTTCCTTCCAGCCTCAGTTTGATTACATTGCTCTGAATGGTAGAAAAGCAAGATGGCTGCCCCATGAAAGAGGTCTATTAACTACAAAGCAAGGACAAGACAGAATATACTACAAGCTCATTGGTTTGGAATCTTTGAGAGGCACCTGTTAGTAGCTGGTTACACCTGCTGACCAGGAGACCAAACATGTCCAGGCCCAGCTGGATAGCCTGCTCCTGAAGCAGAGATCGCAAGTCCTCCCGCGGGGATTGATCTAAAAAGAAGCAACAAAAGACAGGTGATGACAAAACCAAATCCATACTAATCCTGTGGAAGAAAAATCCAGTGAACTTGGCTGACCCTTAAATAAACCAAAACTTCCACTTAATTCCATAGCACTGAACAAGAAGAAAATAATGTCAACTCACGGATTGTTAAAAGTGAATATACTTCATAAAAGTCATGTAAAATGAAGCTGTTCGTTGTTGCAAGTTTACCAGGTCTGAAATGAACCCCCTAACACCGGAATTCTTTTGACTGCGACTGCTGGGCTGCGGTATGCCCAGTATGCAAAGCTCTGTCCAGCAGCAGGTCCACATTGAAACCGCAGGTGCATGATGAATAGAATGTATGTGTGGTATGCACTAATCCTCACACAAAGCCGCAGCTGTCCACGGTTCCCAGAGTGAAGGGTTTAAAGTGTCCGATAACGAGAACAGATATTTCCTCCAACAATGTGATTTATTTTCTGCAAGCAAACTAATTATCTCCATCCTAAGTCTAAATATGTGAGAACGTTTCAAGCAAGGTTACCGATTCTTTACCTTTGGTTTCTGTGTTGTGTGCAGCAAACATGTTTATTGCCATGGCCTGGACAATCCTTGTGCTGGTGACGGGGGTCGGAGTGTGCGTCAGTAAGACGCGGAATTCCTTCAGGAGTCTCTCGGCGATGAAGCTGAAATGCTCCATGCTGTGGAATCCAACCAAGTCAAAACAAACCAGTGGCATTACCAGCATGTCTTAAATTACGATCAACAACGCTTTCCTCCTGAATATTTCACAGTTTTTAAGCAATTACTGTGGTCGAGAGAGGCCTTACCCAATCTTGGTGAAAAGCTTTCCATGGACGTTCAACAAGCTCAGCACAAACCTCTTGTTGATCTGAATGTAATAAAAAAAGGAAAAAAAAGGAAAAGTTTCTCTCAGGCAGTAGAAATGAAGCATGCTTTACCAACAAAAACACGATTAATGAGCAGTCCAGTGCATTGTAAATTCAGTAACCTACGGGCAAATTATTTGATCACAAACAACAGTTAACCAAACTTGTCTGAATAACTCTTACTGAATGCAAGTGATGAGATGATGGTTAAACTAGTCTAGTCAATTACTTAGGACCCACCTATCGAGGCTGGTCACATCACTGGTTACCAATAGCTGTGTATATCATATTGCACTAGCTAAACTGGGAACCAAGAACACAAGTTGCCATGACTACGGTTTGACCGGAGACATTCCACTTCAGCACAGCCCAAAGGTGCAAGGTACATGTAGGTCACAAATTAAGCACTACTTAACCACGAATAATAAGTCACACAGATTTCTTGCTTCACAACTATTTCACAAATCTAGTTTCAAGTATGTCCCAATCAAAGCAATCTCCATGTGAGCCAAACGCTATTCATATGAAACAGTAAAAAATACAATCCTCTGTTTTTCACTCGCTGTTAGCTGTGAAAGTGCTAGTTACAGCCCTTGTGACGACTGGGAAAAATTCTCATGAAGTATTCAATGACAAGAATTGCTCCACAACTAATTTTGCTCCATGTAACCACAAGCCCTACCTCGACCGGCGATATCCTCCTCAAGGTAGCCTCTCCATCTTCCTCTTCATTATCCTCGGCCAGCTCTGATCCATCGTGGCTGCTCCCATCGCTAGCAATCCATATCTCCCTCCTGGTGGCTTGGCTGTCGTCCCTCCCACCCTCTGCCTGACTCCGCCTCCCCCTCCTCTCCTTGGCCCGTCGCCGTCTCTCGTCCTCCTTCGCTCGCTCCTTCACCTCCTTCGCTTGAACCTGTGCCTTCTCCTTGTGCTCCACCTACGGAAATATGTTCAGCTCTGTTTTTTCAACATTGCTTTCTAATATCAAGGCAAACTAACCAATAAAAGAAAAAGGTGATAGATTAATCCACTGAGCAACAACACAGTCACCACTGTAAAGTCACACCGCATACTCCAGAGGAGAGTATCATGCATAAATGCATGCATGTCAGGCAGAATTGATTCAACATTACTTGGTTACAAATATATCACAGCTCATTCAAACCGTCGTTCAGAGCATTCCCTTTCTCATTTTAGCATGAAGTCTGCAATAAACTCTACTTTTTGGAATTGTGTTTTTTTTTGGCAGTTTTGATGATACCATAACCAATTTGTTCATTCTCCTCTTTTCATTTAAGAAAACACAATCACCGCATGGCCAAATACCCATTCCGTTCTGGACACAAATTGTACTAAGCATGACATAAATGTATTAAAACTCCCTGTAATGCACCTGATTTTTTTCAGAACAGCTTGAGCAGAGCTAAGAAAGTACATTTAGACACAACAAGCAAACGCCCATACAGTACCTTTCTTCTGACCTCCTCAAACAGGGACATGAGACTCTCCCTAGCCGTCAGGAATGGGTTACTGGCTGCCAGGCTACGCATGTAGTAATATACAGCATCCAGCTTTCTCCTCTGAATAAGACCAAAGAAGACATAATCAGGGAAATGCTGACAGTTAACTGTTATATCCAGCAAGAAATGAGACCAAGGGGTACCCCCCAAACATATCCAATCCCTATACACACTCTCCGCTATTGTTACCCAACACATCCCCCCTAGATGTCTGAAAAGAATTCCTCAGATTCCAGTGAGACAATGACCTACACAAAGTGGGGGGGGTTCTCTCCGTCTCTTATCTTGCCTCATATGTTAACTATTACATTGCCGTCAGAAGATGAATGGCACACTATACAATTCTGCAGATGCTTCAAATTTGTACTGCTAAAGTGTAACTGTATCAAGAATGTAAGAACTTGAAGGTAAGAACTTGAATGTAAGAACTTGAATATTACTGAATGTAAGGCGCCCAAAGAAATTAAATCCTCCCAGTGAATTATCCCAAATTAAAATATTCCTCTTGCTTATTTACTACTCGGATTGGTTAAAATGCAGTCACACAGGTTTAATTAATTGTACATATCCAATCCAGTGCACGAAATTTGCATAACAGTACATGTTAAATAACACAAGTTCAGATTTCTGAAGTGCAGTACCAAACCGGCACCGCAGTCAGTTGTTGTAAACTTAGTGCATGTTGCGGACCCGTGCAGAGGTTGCATATCCGGCCTGAGTTGAAGTGCACCCCCAAGCAGCAAAAGAAAGACAGATGGTGGTAAGTTTTCCAAGCGGGATCTGGCACGCGTTCTGCGTGTACGCAGAGACCATACATAAGCGTACTCAGCGTGTCCCGCATCAAACGCGCCATTGATTTCCATTATAAACGCGCGCTTATGCAGTGAGTACCAAAAAAAACACCACGCCCTCCTTTGTTGCGCTCGGGGCGGATTGGAGGGGTACTTACGGTGTACAGGGCCAGAATGGCCAGCTGATTGTAAGGTCTGCCGTTTCTTGGTGCCAGGTGCTGGGCTTTCAAGTACCAACTAAAAACCAAACAGAAAGGCACTGATTTGTATGGTTACACTTTTCAACTGATGGTCTGAATCAAATTGATTTGAATGGTAACGTCCAGCACTGCTGTAGAATTCAAAACTCTCCAGCCCACACTTATACTATTCAAACTCTACTCCTTTAAAATTTCATGACAAAGTATTTCAGTTCGTTACTAATATTGAGCAGGAACACTTCAACAGAAAATAATACCTTCTAGCTTTTCCGTAGTTACTGGTGTCATTGGTCAGTTCTTTGTACCTAGCAATATCCCCCAGGGATATCATACACCGCTGGGCACTGAGCAACGCCAACTTGATCTGGTGATCAGGGATAAGGACAAAAATGTACATAGATTTCTGATCCATTTCTGGTGATGAAACCATCCGACACTGAATCTTCTACGACAACGTGATGAAGCAGGGAACAGCTTTAGCGGAGGGAGAAAACGCTAGATAAATAATCCAATCCACTTGAAAACAGTCTCCGCATCAAGTCAAACCACTTTCAATCAACAACAAGTCCTTGAAGTTAAAACACGTCTTTGGTCTTTAAAAAAATGCTTCAATCTGCTAGTGTCTGTGTAAAGAAACTAAACTTGGAGTTCTAATCTGCCTCGAGCACAAGCACCCCCTCATTGGTTTACCACTTGCTGCCGGGTGGTTTGAAAAATGCAGTGCACACAAACGGGACATTTTCAAGATTTTCAGTTTTCAAAATTCTTTAAAAATTCATCATTTCAATAAACCTGGCACAGTGCCCTGCTGACCTCTTTTCAATAGGGGCCAGATAAGCGTGCAGCGGTGCTGTGTGGCAAATCGCTGCAGTGGTGGAGCGCTTTTGTCCCCAGTGCTAATCCACTCGCACTAAATGCCCCAAACCGTGGTATTCTGTTTCAAAACAAGGCTGGATTATCTCCACTATTGAGAGTGAAAAATTGTTGGTAATGTCCAGCAGCCTGGTCTTTTGTTACGAGTACGGTCGTTTGTTACAAGGCCCAGTTCCCTTTGTCCGATTTCGGAGACCCTGGCGACGCATATAAAGAATACGTGCCCGGTACCGGCAACCCCGGCAGCAAGTGGTTAAAAAGAGCCATGTTGGTCAAGGGTGTTCATACTGTTGGTAACGATGCCCCAGTGACACATATATTTCCTAGTCGTTCATGAACCAGCGAAGTTCAGTTCCTACCAAAGGAGCCTCTGTTGCTGAGAAACTAGCGCCCTCTCTTGATCCAGCTCAAGGCCCACAGGGTACAACCAACAACAGTATTCAACTCAGCCTGACCATTTGGTGCAAATCCAGTCATCAGTGACCTACCGCTCTCCTGGGTTCTTCATGAAGGGGATCCAGCCCTGTCCGTGTCTCTAGTCTGAAGCTGTACGCTGACTGAAGTTTCTCCAACAGGGATACATAGAAATCATCGCCCTAGATTGATTTTTGAAAACAAATGGAATCAATTATTAGAAAACTGAATGTTAAAATTTTGTTTTGTAACAAGTTTTTAGCGTAACATCTGCAGGCACCAGAAAATACCACTGAACAAAGACATCTGTAACGACGTCATAAGACAATTGTTTTCTTTATTGCAGGTGAAACACTCTACACATTGCCTAGTAAATAAATTCAGTGTTCTTGGCATAAAACTGTATGAAACTTATAAAGCGGGCCAAACTCAGAACAGTAATTTGCCACACAATTTACACAGTAAAGTCTGCGTTACGTTTGCTCATCACCAAACAATCAACGCTGTTGATAATGCAAAATGACAAAGCCAGATAGGACCAGCTATTGGATTATTAGGTCATGAGTTAAGCATGACACTGAAATGATTCTGTCGATTCTGTCACAGATGTCATGACAGGTACAAGTTCAACATCCTGACGAGCACAACGCATGGTCATGCAAGCCACAAGCAGAACCTATCATGAGCACACCCGGGATGGCATCTCAAGTCCAGCCGCATCCAACATGGGGCCATGTCCATGACTACGGCTATTACTTCTAGTCTGTCAAAGAAAAACAAGCCACGGCCACATATGCCTCACCCTGGCATGGCTTCAGTCACAGCATGGTCACTAGACTCACATGATCCAGTAGCTGCTCCAGGTACAGCTTGTACGTTCCTGGTTCCTCCACATCTTGCCTCCTCAAGGCCTCAATCACTTGGTAGTAGGCCGTCTTCCACAGTAGCTGCTCAATGTTATGCTTGTTGCACATCTCCAGGTCGGTCAGGATCACCTGCTCGTACATACGCTCCAGCTCTTGGCTAAAATAACAAGGAAGAGAATGTTTTCAATAAGGGAATAAATATGTGCTCGGCCGGTCTGAAACGTGCGTTTAAGACCAACTCAGGGAATAGACACTGATAATGCCCGAGCTGCAGGTGAAAGAAGTCAATATGTATGATGCATTTCCAACAATTTTGTTCTAGCATTTTACTTCATGATCCCCGAGCACCCGTCTATTTTATGGTATATTCCTTTTACAAGTTGTCCAAAAGACTCTCCTTATATGGACTTTGCGCGCATGTGGCAAGCCGTATGCACACAGACTCTTGACCAATCAGAATCGATTAAACTGTCTCGTATCTAGGTGCCAGCACGTGATTTACGCAGTGGGCATTATCAATTCTCAGCGGGCATAATCAAATGTTCATACAAGATCAAGTTGCACTTTGTTAAATAGGGAGATTGGCTGAGGTATTTATGAATACTGGGTTATGTCAGCATTGCTGACTGACAGCAGATTCACAACACTTCATAATACTTCCTCCAGCTTTTCAAGTGAACTACAAAACCCACCTCAGCTGGCTGTTCCAATCAAATAAATAACAGAAACTCCCAGCAGCAACAATTCGGAAAGGTTTGCATTTGTCTTGAGAGAATTGGAGAATTCCAGTTGCTATGTTCACATGAATCTAAAGAACTCGGCATACCAGATTTTATTCAAATTTAACTCGCAAAAGGCTTATTCAATCTCATCAAGACCTTATCCAAGGTTTCCTTCCACACTTTCTCTTGCTATATCAAAGTTGCACTTTCGGCATTCCAACAAACCTGAGTTTCATGATTTTCTGCACACCTTCTTCACCATGGAAACGGCGTGACACTGCGTTGTTAATGCTGTGCTCATATCTGGCAGTGTCCTGGAGGATTCTATGAGCTACAGAGTGCGAATGGGATGAGGGTGGGGCTGCAACACTGGTGGGCGTTTCTGTTGCCATGGGAGCATCTGGAGATGCTCCAAGAGGAGGAAAGTTGCCCTGGTAGTTGCCAACTTGCGTCGGGGGACTGGGAGCCTGGACCTTGGAGTCTGTGTTATGAGCCTCCACCTGCTCTGCCCAGGACATCGCCGGGTAAAAACCTGGCGATGGGTAGACAGTGTGCTGCACCGGCATCGCTGGATAAGCTGGCGGATAAAAGGCTCCATACCCTTGGGGCTGGAAGTGACCCCTTGGGTCAAATTTGCGCTCTCCGGGACTTCCCCCTTGCTCAGGATCATAGAAATGATAGTCTGTGGACTCAGGCTTCTTGGCAGATGCCAAGGCGGGTCTCTCCTGCGGCTTGCTGGGATCCCACAGGAGGTTCCGGTTGCCAGGGCGACCTCTTGCATCCTTTGGTCGTGGCTCTTCTTTGGGCTCTGAGGCTGGCTGTGGAGGGTTGTAGTATCGATCATAGATTGGTCGGTAGCCCTGCTCAGACTGCTGCTGCTGCTGATTGGCTGGTTGAGAATGGATTGAAATGGGATCACTTCTTTTCTGGGGCAGCCGAATCAAGCCACCACCCTTGGATGCGTGTTCAGATTGTGTCTCTTCTGATTCGCTTGCTGTCCTTCTGGATTCTCGGTCTCGATGTCGGTTTCGCCCACTTTGTCTCCGGTCACCAGACCTTCCATCTTGGGACTCTTCCTCCAGCCGTCGTTCCCTTTCTTCCTCGGGTGAAAGTGTCACCTCTCTGACGTTGCTGTTAAAGGTCACTGTCAGTTTGCCCTTTTCAAAAACTTGTTTTCCAGTTTCTCTCTTTGCTGGTTGTCTCTCGCTGACTTCTGCATCCGCTCTGGAATCCAAGTGTCTCCTCTGGTTTTGACTCTGTAATGTTTTCTTCTGTGACAATGCTGTCCCAACACGTTTCCCAGAGTCTGTACTGGAGATTGACTCATAGGATCCCTTGAATTCATCTTTGAGACTGAGATTCTGCAGCTTTGAGTCTGTGTGTGCCAAATCTCTGTCAAGGTCTTCGGACTTTGATTGGGCTACATCAACAAATTGACTGTTATCACTGCCAGTTGAGCTCTCGCTGTTATAGCGCTGCCGGGATCGTCTGGCTGAGTACCTTTTCGATGAGGGGGCAGGTTTTGATCTTGTGTCTGCATTTGGTGACTTTGCTTCATTCTGTGACTTCAATTCAGTCTTGGGAGTCTTTGAGGCCATTCCTTTGCCTGGAGGAGACACCTGGAGGTCTAGTAATGACTTCAATGGTACTTTTTTGTTATTCTCCAGAGTGAACTTTCCTTGAAGAGAATCCGCGGGCTTAGAATTCTTGGAACCACTGTTGTCAGTCCTCTGAGACCAGTTTTGGTTTGAGGATTTCCGTGAAGTGAAGACCATTGTCTCAATTTTATCTTCAGGTGGCACTGTGTTTGTTTCACTCTCGTTGGTCTTTGGCTCATCTTGCCCCTGGCTGCCAGCCAACTTTGGGCTCACGTAGAAAGAGCGGTCTGGTTTCTTTTGCCTCGACACTTTATCCAAAATTGTTTCACTGGATATGCTGTGTGACCTCTTTGCCTCATCCTCTTGATGCGAGTGTTGCTTGCTGCCGTGAAAAGTCTTCTTCGATTCTTGACTAGTTTGCTGAGCATGGTTTCCATGATGATTGCTACTTGGTGCTTTTTCATTGCTTTGTGACCTCTTTGGTGCTTTGCCATTATGATTTTCTTGTTTCCCTAGCCAGTTGTGATTTTTAGTGGAGGCTTCAGTTTGGGAATCTGCTTGCCTGACAAGGGAGGAATCGGAAGCTAGCTCGGCATCTCCAATAGGTATATTTACCCTTTCAGAGTTTTTCTTTGATACACTACCCAAATGCCGTCCAGTTTTAGTATCATCTTTTGCATTTTTTCTCTTGCCCTGTGGACCATGCCATCTTTTCTCTCGCTGAACCTGGGGCTGTTGTTCACTGGCAGGCTTGGACTCTGGGCTAGGCCCTGATTTTGTTTCCACGGTCCCCTCCTTTCTTACATCGTCTCCTGCATTCCTGTCCTGTGGTGGTTTGGCTGCTGGCTTTATATAGCTGCCTGTCTCCTTCTTCACATCCTTAGTCCTTACACTGCTGTCGTGGTCAGGTCTTGATCTGGGATGACTGACTTTGTTACCCCTTGAAGACCTGTTGCCTTGATTATCAGAACGTTTATTGTCTCTGCCTGATCTTTGCACTTGGGATGTGCTCTTCCTGTCTTCAAGGTGTACTGATGAACGACCCTCACGTTTGTCCTTCCCATGCTGATGTGGTGGTGGCTGTTTCAGTTCCTGACCTTTATCACCATGCTGTGTTGGCTTTGGCTTCTGGCTCTGGGCTTTTGAAGTGTCTTGCAACCGATGATCGCCCTGAATGTTTTTGATGGAACTGGCGGGAGTAGTGTCGTTGTCTGTGGTAGATGGAGGTGGGTCTTGTTCGGATCTTTTACCAAGGCGTGACTGTCCAGGCTTGTAGATGGCCATATCTGGGCGGCGAACTTCCTTCCGCTGGCGTGAGGATTTGGTGCTCACGTCACTTTGTGAATCATCACTCGCTGCATTTTCCATGGCTTCCAGTACTTCTGCCAAAGAAACATAATTCAAGTACCAATTTTATCAACATGATTAGGAAACAGTTCCAGCAGGTAGCTCAATTTTGAGCTCAATTTTTTTTTCAAAGCAAAGTGTTAATTTTGCCATCATCTGGTCACACACTTTATTTTCTTTTAATGTTAGCACTGAACCAACACCATGTAATTGCTAAATTAATGGACGGGGGATCGCATGATGCTGCCAATAAAAACCATCAGGAGATGGAGGTTTGAGACCAACCACAAGCCCATTCAAATTGTCCCATTCCCAAAAGTCACAAAACTATCTATTTAACTCAAACGTTTTTTACATGAATCCTATATTAAATTAAATTTCAGGATATTTGGGTTTTTTTTAGTGATTTCTACACATAGCTCTGGATAAATTGTTAAGGAAAATAGGTCTGATGTTGCACTAGCCTTGGTCTGAATTCCATCCCATGAATATAAATTCAAAATGACAATCTACACGATTTATGGCACATGATCCCAAGAAATAATCACTGCTCATGTTCAGCTGCCATGTGGGTACAACAGCACAGCTACTCTGGCAATGGAAATTGGACCGTGAACCCCTCCTGATGATATTCAACCAGAGGATGGCAAAATATGTACACTTTGTCTCAGTAAATCTTTTTTCAGTTCAAATAAAAATATGTCACTGTCCGTGGTTATGTCACCAAGGTCAAACAAACAAAAATTTCTCCACTCAACTTGAGTGGAAAATGAAATGCTGAATGGTTAGGCCTAGTTAAAATAAATAATAGTTTTAGATAACAATTAATGCCAGGGCAGACTACACACGAAACATGTACAGAGCTTGGGCCCAACCCATGATAAATGTGAAGGCCAGTTTATACTTTGTATGAAAGCAGATTGACAATTTACGCAAATCTGTGACATCAGATCAAAAATGCTGCAAATCTTTTGTGACTTCAAATTTGCTTCGCTTTCACATTCACCTGTATAACTAGGCCAAGAAGCAGCCTTTTAAAAAGTTTTATTCAAGCCATGGTTATTTTGAAAGATCCATGTAAAATTTCTCACAGACACACACCATGTTGACAACCATGATAAAAAAACACACACACAAAAACAAACAAATAAACATGAGCAGATGAGTGCCTAGGGCCCTATTTACAACTTTTTATTAATTTCAAACATAAGCGAGCACGGTGAATGTTGGTAAACTTACTAAAACTTAAAGATAAAGAGGCCTAGGCTATCAATATTTGTAAACTGTATTCTTGACTGATGAGAAAGCACTAAAAACACCTCTAAAAAAAACTTTTAAAAATGATGATCAAAATTACCTATACCTTCCTCAGCTTGACAACTCAAAAGAATGTTTTCGAAGCTGTTTTGTAGCTCTATGTGCGCGCATATAAACGCGAAGCGACTCAAACGCTCGTCGCCATCTTTTCATCTATTTCTCATGGCACGTTCTATGTAAAAAATAGGGATAATCAATTAAGAGTTCATTTTAAATATAAATATATGTCTTTTACAGGAAATTGTCAACAAATTATAACATAAACGATCGTTTTATTCGAACTGCAGGTACTTCCCAATATGAGACTCATATAAGAGCAATAGGGATTTTCTTTTATTTGGAAAAGTGTGAACCCTAAATTGTAATCGTTGAACCAACGTTTCCAAAAATATCATCGACTCTGGAGGGCGCTAGGCTATTTTCTAGTTCAGCGCAGTTGGTCAACTATGAAACTTGCCGAGACTGCACTGTGTTTATGTTTCAAATGTCAGCTTCCGGTTGCGTTTGAAAAGTAACTTTATCAGGTAAATGAAAGCACTTGTAAAATGCTGCTGCATATTTTACTTCGAAAGACTATATTGACTGGCAAAACAATGTCAATGTGTCATTTATTGATGGAATAATTTGGTTTGGTTTGGTTAATTTCACATCTTTGTTAATGAATAATTAATGAAAATAAATTCAGAGCATGGAGGAAGGAACACGTGTTAGACCATGAGAATGAAAATTTCAGATTTGTCCACCACCCACCTGGTCCAAAACACCCCGCCAAAAAAGTTTATTATTTCTAAAAAAGTTCATTATTTTCAGAAAAATGCAGGAATAAAAAGTCCATTTCATATGCCAAGCCTTATACAGCAGTAAAAGGGTCCAAAATCATGCGTACATCTATGCATACCTACCTACTACACGAACGATAAAATTCTGTAAGACTGTAATATGCGTAGGCGTAAAGCACTGCCCTGGCCAGGGATGTCATGTACATATGTGAGTATCATATCCACTGAGCACGGTCATTACTGTTCATGTACATGTGTACAAGCAATCCCGTTAACACTGCGATGCTGTGCAGCTTCCGTCCTGTTGTGTGTTGCCTTGCCTTAGCTGCTGGCCGGCCAGCTGGCCGGCCGCGAGTATACAGAATGCTGCATCCAATGAAAACTTGTTCTGATTGACAACTTGATGACCTCATTTGCCTTATATGGAACGTGAGGTTGTGGCTACTTGCGGCCGGCATGCCAATTATTGAACTGAATATGTATTAAGCTCAGTTGAATAAGGAAGAATTTAGTAGTGTCATGTTCTAGGGAATGCAGTATATTGCATGTTGATGTTGATCTATTGTGAATTCTTACTACATGTACTTACTTTACATATTCATCGCACTTGGCCACTCCGCGCTCCGCACACCGTCATATACGAAAAAATAATGAATAATGAAAAAAAGCCTCATATTTTTCCAAACTGTTCCGGACGCTAATCTAAAACTTTCATTCTCATAGCCTTATGATATTAATTCATTTACAATAAACAAAGATGTAGGATGCTGGGAAAAAAGCCGAGGCTAATACAAGACCCAGCACCCCTTCTTACGATGAACATTCCATTTCTACACGTTTTTGACAAAATATAAGTGACATCAAATTGTCTCAATACAATACAAATACATTTAGCTAGTTTAGGAATTGAGGCAGTTAAGGATTAGGAATTAGGTCTTTCGTATAATACATGTGAATTGTACCATGAATATTTAAAAGTTAAAATCACTGGTAAGTACATGTAAGAAACTTTTAAGATTTTTCTTGAATTGATAAGCGGTACGTGTTGGGGATAGGCAGTTACTTTAAGCTATTCCGTAGATTTAAAGCTATTCCATAATTTATGATAAGTGTCAAACAAAAAAGACCCGCAGTAAAATGGAAATAATAAATGTGCAAGCCGATCTGACGTCGCTCATGGGTTGGCCATAGCTCAAGCTTCAAGAGGACATCTGGACATATGAAAGCCATCTAAATTGAGGAGGCCGGAGAAATTTGGTGTGTAATACGTATGGCAGAAGATTTGGAACTCTAATTTTTTTTGATTTTGTTTCTTTTTCTTTAAAATGATGAACATTTTGTAAATAATGGTTTTTTGGAGGCAGTGACCTTCAGTGCCCCCTCTGCCCAAATAACATGTATACAGAAACTTGCCTACGCCTACCCCCAGTCTTGCCAGAATTGTGGGGTTCGTCGTCCGTTCATGGGAATGCAGCAGATGGACCCCACAGTCACGGGAATAGCCTAGGCCCTCTTAGAGAACTCTGTGTGACTTGGAGATGGCGGTTTATATGGGATCCTAATGCTATGTACATGTTTGAATCCAGTTTTTGCAGTGTTGATCCGGAAGCGCAAACTCCACTTTTAAAAAATATTTTCCCGTGAGAGCATCTATGAGGTACCTGTAGCTATTGGAAACATTGTAACAGGTACATGTATTCAGACCATGAACTCAAGCCATAGGCTTCAAGCACAGCAAATTCAGAGAATAAGTACACCTTACATGTATGTGCATGACTCGATTGCCATGGATGCCTCCATCCAAGATAGCCGTCTTCTTCCAATCACTGTGTTTTGATG
This sequence comes from Acanthaster planci, assembly GCF_001949145.1. The sequence goes on from NW_019091688.1 coordinate 134,323, forward strand.
TCACAAGCATTCATTTCCAGAAACAGTAATGGTGTGTGTCAAAAAAATGTATGAAAGCAGTTGAACTCTGTAGCTGTACACAGTTAGGTGATTGACCTGTGATGCTGCATGGGGGCACATTTCTCAGGGGGGACAAATTTACGTGGAAGGGGACAGATTTACTTTGGTATCTGTGTCCCCCCAGACAGTTTACCCAGGGTGTGATCCACTAAAAGTGTTCCGGGGGGGGGACACATTTACCGGGGAGGGGGGGATGGCAGTTTTACCTTTTACACAGGCATCAAAAAAGTTTGTTTGGGGCAATTCAGTTGGGCTGGTTAAATATTGTTCAGTTGTTTTTGTATGTCTGGGTGTCAAAAAAATTTTCCTTTTGTATCGCTTGCCATTCTGTGTTATGTGAGGTACATCCCAAAATTGGAATAAATGAAATGGAAAAAATAGCTTCCAACAGGCTGTCAGACGGGGCTTCCCTGGTGACCCCTGACATGTTGTGTCATGAACTATATTTAATTGTGGGCATTACCTGACCTAAGATATTATCAAGAGTCATCAGGGATTGTCAGGTCAGTGAACTACACGTAGACTAGCACTGCACCCGAACATGCCCAGTGAGTGTTTGAGCATGGAGATGGGGGAACCTGCCACTACAAATCTTCATATGGTTCCATACTTACAATTGTGACTTTGTACTCAGAAGATGGAATTCAGGCCTGGCGGGATTCCAGACTTTTTTCCCTTTAAATATACATGTAGATCTTTTGGAATGATGGATCAAAAAGAAATGTGGAACATTCTGCAATTTAATGTAGGGTTCAAAATTGTCGATTTTTTAAGGAAGGGGAAACATGTGCAATGTTTGTTGATGAATTGATCAAGGTACTGGCTGGCTTCATGGCTGGCCACCTATAAAATTTTACCCATTGCTCATTATACCATGCAGGCACCTGTCATGCCTATTCAAAGATCGCATTAATGATACATGTGTGGTCATGATGTTATCAGCTCGATGCCAGCATTTTAATGAAAATATAAAGTACCACTGGATGACTGAAAAATAGACAATTTGCTGAAAATCCCCACAGATTTCTATGAACAAGTTGTGCAGTCATGTGTATGCGACATGCACTCAGACTAAAGTAAATAATTTATACGATATGTCAATTTAAATAGGATCATTGTTGCTGCATGTAAATTATAGCCTTCTCTCTTTTGGCCGTAATATGATAAGCCTGGTTTTGTTTCAGTTCTGGTGTTTTATTTATGATGCTTTAGCTTTGTCAATTTAAAAGATACTGATCGGTTAAATTGGCATAATAAATTGTGACAGGACGGCACAATACCACCAAATAATGCACACAAAATGGACAGTTTTTTTATTTATTTATTTATTTAGTCAGACCCATTTTTTTTACAAATCGTTTTTTTGTATCAGGTTATTATTGGCCATAATTCCTACCAATAACTGCATAGTTTATTATGAATTAAAAATCCAGTAATTTCAATTTTTGGAACCCCTAATGGAAAACTCCTTTGAATGGAGAAACAGGAATGTTTTTTATTCAAATTCATTGTCCGGTTTATCATAAAAGTTGTCTTAAGATAGAGTTACTAGTTGCAATTGAAAAAGATAATATTGAAGCGTGTGTTCATTTCTGTTTTCCACTTCACTTAGTTTATATTCATAATGCTAGAGTTTTGTGAACTATCTCTTACCCAAGATTTTTTAAGCTTTTCTTGAGATTGGAAAAGATTAAATTGAGGTTTGTGTTCATTTTCTGGTGTTCCACTTTGATTAATTTATCGTTACAATTTTATATATTTCTGAACTGTTTCTAACCCAAGATTTTTAAAGCTTTTTTGAGATTGGATTCCTAAGACAACTTTTATGAAATGGCCAACCTGAAATTATGCCTATCAGGCTCGTCTCAATATAAAAAAAGTCTACATAAAAACACCTTTGCCACATAAGGTGCATTGCATGCTTGCCATACATAAGTTGATTTTTTTAATTCCAAATTAATAGATCTAAAAATTTTTTTTGCTGACAGCAACCGGATTGAACAGATGGCTGGATCAGATGTGGTTTCTACAGATTTGTCTGATTCTAAACAGTCTTACTTAGCTGATCATAATTAATGGCTCTCAGCTCAGGAACAGTTTTGATCTTAGATCAGACATTAATCTGGCCTAGACTATAAATTGGTGAGTTTGAAATAATTGTTAATTGTGAAAAGCCATGGTCATAATCCCAAGATTTAAGTCATTTTACATTTGTGCATTCACATGTACTTGCATTTTTATACGAGAACTATAGAGAATTTGGTTCACCTAATTAGTTTTAGATGTAATTATGTATCTAATCCATGATCTCAAAATCCTTTGAATATGTTACAAAATACCTTTGAGGAAAACATAAATATGTGAAAGAGCCTGGAATGTATTAGAACACAGATGAAAATTGGATTACAGGAAAATACCTTTTTAAATTTGAATTTTACAAAATCTCTATTTTGTTCAAGTACAGTTTGAAAGACTAAATCACCGAGACTCACATGGCTTGGATCTTATACACAATAAACCAATCGGAAATGAGATGATCTGGGAAAAATATGGCAAGCTTTCCAAACAACAACAAACAAAAATAAACTGTGTGGTGTGTTAAAATGCCTTAACATCACATATCTGTCCAATTGTGGCAATCAGAGTGATTCTGCTGTAATAGTTTTTTAATCCCCCAAAAGATGAGATACTCCTGCACATGGAATATCTGAATTGTTTTATGTTGATTTATTTCCAGAACTTTGATGAAGTTTGATATACTCCAGCTCTTGGGTAATGTGATAAATAAAATAAGGTACAAAACTGTACTTCTGGATATGTAATCTCCTGGTAACTAGTGAACCAGAAGATGGAAGAATAGTACACATTGTATTGTACTATTTCAGCAGCGTATCGCTAACCAGTGGGTCTGACATTTATGAAATGTGCACTGTTATCTGCACTTTAAAGCTTCAATGAGCAGCTGGCAGTGAAGGTACAATTTGAGCTGTAGCAGCGTGAGATTTTTTTTTTATTATTTTTTTTTTAAATGGATTTAACCATTTGGATTTTTGTTGTTAATTAATCCTCAAAGGCATGATGTTTCTGAGCCCAAGAGAAGCACATACATGTATACTTGTATCGCTACAAGCACATTGGCCAGCTAGGGGAAAGTACATCAACTTGTTATTGATGTGTTGAAGTAAATCACCAAATTCTGAAGAAATGAAACACAACAATGATGACCAGGTTGTCTGTATTTGGCATTTACTTTTTATGAACCCTGAAATGATTGATGTTTCAGACCCAAATGGAAACGGATTTGATGTTTGAATCTCCCAATCTCCATGAGCATGTAGACTACCCTGTTGTAAATTATTGACTGTTGCCTCACTGGAGATGCATAAGGGTCAGAAAGGTTCAATGCATTCATAAACAAATCAGCAAAGTTTAATATAGAGGCAGTGGGATTTGTATGGGGTTAATCCCTAGTCTTACGGCCGAATACGTAGCAGCAAGGTCTTATCGAAAGACCTGGCTCTGGACAAACATTGACACTCTGTGTCAGATGTTCCTGTATGTCAGTCACACAGTCTGCTGACCAATCACACGTAAGATGTTACTGTGGAGGGTGCGCGATTGACCAGTCAGAGCAGTGGAGTGATACACTGTGGGTCCAATCATCGGCCAGTGGTGTCACTAGCACGCACTGGGATTGGACGGGCGTCCCCCTCATGTCACTCAAAAGGCCAGATGTTAGTGGAGGGGGCCTTTTGAGGTGACTTGGTAGGGAACATGTTGGTGGCCAAGAACGGCTGTGGAGGCAAACGTGAGCAAACGGGTTGAGCGGACCCTGGGAGCAAAAATGAGCATTGACCAGTGAACAGCCAAAAACTGCTGATGGTATTTATTCAGATGCTGTTCACTGTAACTGTGGATGTTACAACAGTTTTGGATGGAGGAAATCAAAGAATAAACAGCAAACTGCTGATGTTACTGCAGTTTTGTAACTGAAGATGGAATTTCAGTCGCTGTTTGTGAGAAACTGTTGATGTCATTTACAGTTTCAAATGGAAGAAAATCTGCATTAACAGCACAGGAGCTGCATGTTGATGGTATCACAGCTAGTAAACTGCTGGTGGAATTGCAGTTGTAAAGATGGAAATTGAGTTGCTGTTAATGCTCATGTAACTGTTGGTGTTATTACAGTTGAGAGAAGGATGGCAGTCAGTAATGGACATTATAAGTAAACAGCAAGACAGCCAACTGCAGGTGGAATTGCAGTTGACTAATGATGGAATTTCTGTTGCTGTTTCCAGTTAACTGTTAGCTGGAGAAACAGTAGAATGCCCATACAAGGGAATGTTGACACTCTGAACCCTAAGAAAACAACTGTAGAAAGAGATCTGAAAGATATCCTTGAAAGATCTCTTATGCTGCAGGTCTGTCTTAGGGTGTTTTCTGTCGCAGGACTAATGCATGCTTGCCAAAGGAGATCGTTTAGGCTAGACTGGTCATGGAGAAGCCTGGTGATATGGACCAGAAATACAAACTTGTTGGTGGTATGCTCATAAAAACAAAACAATGTCAGCCTTCCAGGCTAGAAGATGGAACACCAACCTGGAAGATTGATGGTGCTATTGACATGTGTTTTGATTCTCATGAACATTACAAGTCAACTGATGTTACACAATTTTGTTTCGCTGTGTTGAGGACACGCATTAGATCTTGGATGCTTGATGCTCTCTGAAAGCAAGCAGAGTATCGCCGTGATGACACTTTCTGTACATTTAGGATTGATGAACTATCCTGGATTGTCAATATCGTAATGATGGTATAAATTAAGGTTCATGTACACCCCTCAGAAGGATGTTGATCCAAAATACCACAGATGTTTTACAGGTTTGAGAATACCAAGTTTCCTTTTGAGGGCAGAGATGGTGTTAGGTACATAAAGCCCTACGATATCTTCCAAGAAATCAGAAATGCACAAAAGGCACAACTCTTGCAGACTTTAAAGATGGAACTATATAAGGAGCAAGTCACTACATGCACAGTTGGCATTGTGCTGTGAGTGACCTTAGCCCTCAACATTTGTACATACTAATAATTTCTGGTCACACCTGGTGATGGATAAACTTTCTACCCTACCCCAAGACTACGGCACTGACAAGCAAACAGCTCTAAACTGCAGATGGTACTAGTGACATATTACACTACTGATGGAATTAGAGTGTTCTGATGGTAACTGAAGATGGAATTCAGTGGCTGTTTGCTTCGA
>NW_019091688.1:140677-163038 GCF_001949145.1 Acanthaster planci
TTTCAGTCGCTGTTTGTGAGAAACTGTTGATGTCATTTACAGTTTCAAATGGAAGGACATCTGCATTAACAGCACAGGAGCTGTTGATGGTATCACAGCTAGTAAACTGCTGGTGGAATTGCAGTTGTAAAGACTGAAATTTAGTTGATGTTAATGCTCATGTAACTGTTGGTGTTGTTACAGTTGAAAGAAGGATGGAAGTCGGAAATGGACATTGAGAAGTAAACAGCAAGCAAAAAGGTCTGATGGTGTTAAAGTAAATATGCAACTGCAGGTGGAGTCGCAGTTGAATTATGATGTAATTGTGTTGCTGTTTCCATTCATTATAAACAACCTTAATTTGTATGTGAGTGCATGTTTGATTGTAGGTGTCATAATTGCAAGGGTTAGATCTTGAGAAAATCCTGGTAAGGTGGAACACATCAGAATTTTAACAAGGCAATTCAGGAAGTTGCAATTTCTAACCAAACAAGCACACACATACTCAGTGTGTGCAGTTCCTCTCAAAATAATGTTTAGTGCGGATCCATTATTTTTTTACCAGTTGGGCCTTTTTAAAGGTACAATTACTTTCGGATATTGGAAATTGTTGAAAAAACCCTGAATTAGAAAATTATTTTACAGGATGGAAAATGTTTTATTGAAGATGATGTGTACCCATTAGCCCATCCTGGATCCATATTTTTTGTCACATCCGTAATTAAGGTCCATTGTTTTTAACTAGAACAGAAGTAATACCAAATAGAAGTGGAGCATCTGACTGACAAAGAAAATATATCATTATATATGACAGATGGTAGTGCAGCTCTAAGTTGATTTTGCTTTTTACAGAATTGCCGTCTGTAATGGGAGATTTTTGAGATGTTGGTTGAGGCAGACATACAAGCCCATTTTACTAGTTCTGAGCAGATGCCAGATGTTCTTGGTATGTATGTGTGGTTCAGAATGTGTTAACAATGGTGATAACAATGACAAAGGACCAGTATGTCTGCTCACACCAGCATCTCAAAAGTCTCCCATTACGGATGTGACTTCAACTAAACATTATTTTGAGAGGAACTGCACATTGTAAAAGAGGGATTTAATCTTGGCGCTGGGTGCAGCCAAGCTGCACCTCAGCAGTCTCCTGGCGCGGAGACTCTCCACCGCCACCAACAGGTGTAAGATGGCCAGGTGTGGCGGAAGGAGTGGTGGATCTGCTCTTCATGCGTTGCTGCTTTTCAAGAGCAGTTGTTGCGTCTCTGATAAGGTGATCTGGACTGTTCAGGAGATCACGGGATGGGTTATTGGAAACCACCCTTGTTTGAGTTGGAATCCTTGAGGCTCTTCCTGAGTGCTTCTGCCACTTAGACTTCTAGAATCTGGAACACGGTGCCCCATCTGCGATGAATTCAGGAGATCTTGTGATGGTTTGTTTGATGTTGGTGACAATGGACTTGGTGTCCTCTGGGTGGGGAGAATCTTTGAGTCTCTTCCAGCACTCTCAGAAACACCGCCACAGGGACTCCTGGAACCTTGCACGGAGCCACCTGCTTCTGATGCAGACAAGAGATCACTCGATGGGCTGTTGAGGCCTGGTGGCACTTGACTTGGTGTCTTCTTCCCTCTTGGAATCAGTGAGGCTCTCCCTTGGGGACTGCTTGACATCCTAACCTGAGAGGTTGTTCTGTACACACGCTCTGTGTCTGCTCTGATCAGGAGATCACTGTTTGCTCGGTCTGTTGTCCTGTGGGTGGGAGAGCCTTTGCCAAGCGGTATCTGAAGTTGAACACCATTGGCCACATATGAGAGATCTGTTGATGAACTGTTGGAAGCTTGCAGCATCAGACTCGGTGTCTTCTTCCCTCTTGGGGTCAGTGAGGCTCTTTCGTGAGAACTGCTTGAAGTCTTCAATTGGGAGGTGGGCCTGAACTTGTCATCTGCTGCAGGAACATCACTTTTTGCTTGGTGTGTAGTAATCGTCGAAGAGCCTTTGCCAAAAGGTCGTTGAGGATGACCTCTGTCTTGTTGGTTTAGGTCATCAGGTACATGTACCTTGGTGCTCCCTATCTTGGGAATCCTTGTTTGAGTGTTTTTCCTGCTTGGACTTTTTCGAGTGCACTGAGACTCACTGGAAAAAGACCTTGTGCTCTGGTTGTCCAAGTGATCCAGAAAGCTACTGGAAGATGTTGATGCTGCTAGCAAGTGTGCACTCAAGACAGGAGTTATGTTATCAGTGGAGGACTGGATGGTTCTTGTTTGCATAATGGAAGATAGGTTGCCATCCAGTGCTCTGTCAGGTGAAGAAACTGTATGTTGATCAGTTGGTACGTGTTCAGGAGAAAGATGTCCCAATGGCAGAACTCGCAGTTGGTCCCAAAGCTGCTGTTCTTGATTGCTGCTGTTCACAGCAGTAGGATGTTGCTGGAGTTCATCCAAAGGTTGGTTTTCCAGTGATAGTTGGTGTGTGACGCTGATTTCTCTGGTCACCTCGAAGTTGTCACCCATGGCACTTTCATCTGATCCTGGAAAGGATAACTGATCTGTGATGGTGGTAGATTCCATCTGATTTGCGACCACTGTACTTGGTCTTGCCTCAGCAAGCATGGCTAAGGATGTCTTTTGACTACGGGCCTGGCGGGCAGAGTTGACTCTGCGGGGTGCACCCTCACTTTTGATGGAGACATTATCTTTTCCTGAACGTTTCTGCCGCTTAGTACTCAGCTTGGAAGGGTCCAAACTATCAGCAGATGTGAGAGCAATGTTTGCATCCTTGCTTTCCACAGTAGTGGACTTCTGTTCTTTGCCATGGATGGATGGGGAAGAGGTTACAGACTGGGGTTCTTGGAATCTGACATGTCCTGGCTTCAGTTTGCCCAATGACTTGGATTCTATTGTGGAGTTGTCACATGATTTTGTTGGATGATTGGTAACACTTGAAGGATCTAGATCTGGGTCTTGCTTCTCAGCAGGCTGACTGTTGGAGTGGCTGCTCCCCTGAAGATGGCTTGTTATGGCGGCACTGACAGAGGTGTTTGGTTTCTGTTGGCCACCTTTGTGAGGGAGGGAAGAGCTCTTTGATGCCTTCAACTTTTCAGCAGGGTTTGCTTTGTTCCTGTTGTTGCTGTTTGTTGCAGAAGTAGAAGACATTTGGGGAATTTTTGATGCCTGAGATTTTTTCGTGGCAGTCTGTTTGCTCTTGCTGCCGACAGCTTTGGAACCGGTAGAGGTGCTGTTTAATTTGGTCTTCCTTGTCTTTGCATTGGCACACTCCTTACTATCAGCACCCTTTGCTGACTCTTTGAGTTTCAACATCCTGCTTGATGCATTGCGGGCTTTTGGCTCTATAGCAGGTTTCTTCTTGCTAGCAGTGGGAGACTTCTTGTGATTACTCCTTGAATTTTTTGTTTCTTTGGCAGGCTTCTTGGTCTTGTTTGTGCCGGACACTTGATTTTTTGACTTTGCATCTTTGTCTTTTCCACTGGCCTTCTTGTCCTTGTCCTGTTTGTCCTGTTTCTTGTGATCACTTTTTGACTTATTCGTATCCTTGGTGGGCTTCCTGCTATCAGCCAACTTGGTCTTGCTTTTGCTGGAGGCCTGTGTGTCCTTTTCCTTCTCTTTCCCACTGGCTTTCTTGACCTTGTCCAGTTTGTCCTTTTTCCCAAGAAGGGCCGTTCGACTTTTCTGGGATGCAGACTTGATGGCTGTTTTTATCTTGGACACAGCTGATGGTTTCTTTGATGGCTTGTCTTGTTCATTTTCAATCTGGAAAAGCCAGAGCCAGTAAAAAGATGATAAACACAAGGCCCATTTAATTCAGAAAAAGTGATGCATATGCACATGCGTTTGTTGTTTTGCAGAAAGAAACGTAAACATGTGTTAGGGGTTGGTTTCAAATTTAGGTGAAGAAAAAAAAAGGAGAGAATTTGAATTTTATTTGCAGATTTTGCAAGGGGAGATTTTTATTTTCAAAAACGCTGATGTGTTATATATCATGTTGGTTTTACTCACATTGTCAGTTTGAATGGCCATTTCACAAGTCTGAGTGGACATCTCAGAGGTTTGGCGTGCAAGGTTAACGCTTGAATTCTTCAGCCCATTCAATATGATGTTTGTCAGCTTGGCTGGGTCAACTGATGCAGTGCTGGAAATCTGTTGATTAAACAAATACGCTTCATCGAATTTAAGAGTCTTTAGTTACAACTTTATAAATGAATTCTGAATTCTTCCGTGCCAAAACCTGATTGTGTGCAGGCTTTTCACTTTAAACGCCCAAAATTAAAATACTTACCGCATCAGTGGGATTTGAGGCCATTTGCTCAGTAGCGATGGTGGCGAGCAAAATATCAACCATATCAGCAGCCTGCCGATCCAAGCTGTGTTGTTCCTCTTCCTCCTTTGTTTCATCGCAAGACTGTGAAGGCATTGCAGTAACCAATGGACATGTTTAATAATCTCTCAAGTTGGAACAATTTGGAAGTAGCAAATGAAAATTAAAAATGACCAAAGTAACACGTTTTACGAGAACATCCAGTTTGAACCCTTCCTGTCATACACCTGTACCTAAATCTGAAGTACACTGTACCTTTAATCTTACTTCCAAAAGAGTAAAAGCTGACACATGGCTGCTTTTCTCATTAACTGAACAAAAGCTCTAGTTCTTGAAGTTTATAATCCTCAGTAAGTTTATCTTTTCTAGTTGTGCTTAATATTTTCATTCAAAAAAATAACAAGTGCCTCTTCATTTGACTTACCATCTGAACTGCTGTGGTGGTAGAAGCAGTTTGCAGGTCCTCCTGTGTGATACTTGCAAGACAGGCATCCACAAGTTTAGCAGCCTCTATGTCCAGGCTGCTTGTCATCTGCTGCAGTACATCAACAGCCGAAATGTGAACAGGGAGTTTCATTTTTTGCTGTCACCTTGTATCAATGTTATTCTCTAATTAAACTCCTTGTTTCATGTATAGATCTGGGTCTGAGGTGTCTAACAATGTCCATTTATAGAGAAATTTCAATCATTTTCTATAGAGTACCAAAGTGACTACGTCACGCGCACAATTAGTGTGTAAAAGGCATTAGTGCGAGAATCAGCGCGTGAACCAACGCGCGCGTACTCGTTTGCATTCGTTTGCACTGCACTTTCTGGTTCACAGTGACGTCACACTTCGGTACTCTATTCTGTTCAATTTCAGTGTTTTGTTAACTCTAATTGCATTGCCCGGTTAAAGTACATGTATAACGACCCCTAATTTACAATTGACAAGGTCTCTTTCATCATTTGCTGCCAGGTGCTTTTAAAAATACTGTGCACACACACAGGAGATTTTCAAAATTTTCAGTTTTCAAAATTCTTCAACAATTCATCATTTCATTTCAATGGACGTTTAGACCCACACAAATGACTCTTTGGTGGCTACTCTAAGCTGACAGGCAACCTTCATTGACTCCTGAGTATATCTGAGTATATCAGGGCCTGCCGCTCTGTAAAGAGAGCCCAGAATTTCCTTTGTCCCCAGTGAATGTGAGTGGCGTCTTTTCAAACGAGCTGGAATAGCGTGCAGCGGTGCTGTGTCACTCATCAATGGGGCACTGGAGCACTTTGTCCGCGGTGCTAATCTGTGGGCGCGCTATGCCCAAAACAGTGGTATACTGTAAAATTCCCAGCAGCAGGTCTTTTGTTCCGAGCACAGTCTTTTGTTAAACAGACCAGCTCTTTTGTCCCATATCGGGCACCCCAGCTAAACGGGGTTCTCCGGCAGCAAGTGGTTAAGCACATTCTGAAGTCGCTAATACATGTAATCAAAGGGACAGATTTGTAAAATTTGAGCTAAAAGCCATATTAGCTTCGCATAATTGCTTACCATGTCAGCTGTCTCGATGATTGGAGCAGTAGTCCGTCCCTCAGACTGGAAGTCTGCTGTGACTTGGGCCAGGACAGAACTCACAACTTTTGCTGCCTCTTCAACCAGATTGGAAGGTGCCTCTGCTGACATGCCCACAGACTGTGAAGTATTGAAAGCAAGTCCTTTCTTTTAACTAAATTACATATTAAACTCTTCACCAGGCTTTGTTGAACACTGTTGGTGCCATGTGTGGGATATCACAATATTTATTATTGTGGCAGCATCTTTTTCAAGGTTTTGTGCTCTGTGGACATCATACAGTGTTTCAAATGCCAACTGTATACTACTAAATTTACTATTAAAATCTGTCATGCTGATATTTAAATGGAATTGGACAAGGAACGCACCATGACAGTAACTGTTGTAGAGGTGTCATCTTCGTCACTGTCTTCTCCCTCCAAGCTGGCGAAGACAGCATCAACAAGATAAGCAGCCTCCTGCTCCAAGATGGCTGCCTGCTCTGCAGCGCTAATCTGTGACCATCAGAAAGGTCATGATTATTTTTATGGCATAACACCAAGATTTCATTTGTAGTTTTGCATTGCATGAGTTTGGTCGACCACACTTGAGGCTAATGTTGAAACATGGAAAATTAGTTTTGGTCAAGTCTTGAATTTAAAGTTGGATATTGCATATAAACTTGGTATATATATGCTACATTTGGGGAGTTGTCTCAATATGCCCTTGGGTTATTTATGCACATCTGTAAGGGCCTCAGGTTGACTTAATATGCTTGATGTTAACGACTTGCCTCATCATCAGCTGCTGTGTTAAGCACTTCCGACTGAGGTGCTTTTTCTTCATCTTTGTCCAGACCGGCAAAGACTGCCTTCACCAAGTTAGCAGCCTCCAGTTCCAGGCTGGAAGAGTCCTGTAGTATACCCAAAAAATTCCAGGGAAAGAGAAGATGAACATGATGAAAACCAACAGATTAACGAATCTGAACGCTTGAAATATTTTAAATGTTTTAAAAGAATACTCTGCTTTTACATTTTATACACTTACTCGCAGATCTACATTTGGTAAGGGTTTTCCAAAAGATTCCTACCTCATCAACAGTCTTGTCATCCTTCCCCTCATCACTGTCTTTGTCATGCTCGTCCTTGTCACCCTCCTTGTCATCTTCCTGGTCATGCTCGTCCTTGTCACCCTCCTTGTCATCTTCCTGGTCATGCTCGTCCTTGTCCTCCCCATCCTTGGTGCCCAGATCTTTCTCCACGTTTGTCCGGCCCATGCTAGCTTCATTGTCAACCTCAGGGATGACAACGATTGGTGCCTGGAAGTGTAGATCAAGTTTTAAATTTTCTGCACATTCACCCTTTTTAATGTCATTGTTATCACTGTTATCATCATTATACTGTCAATGCTTCAACACATTTAGCACTGTCAAATGCATTATCACTGCCATACATCACTGCATGTGTTATCACGCTGTCACCATAAATGCAACCTTTATGAGCAAAATGTTATGATCTTCTTGGACAAAAAAAAATGTGACTGACCTTAATTTGGGGGGTAGAAGTTGCTGGTTCATCCTTGGTGGTGTCCACACAGATGTCGGCTTCACCGACAATGATCAGTCTAGGCTCAACGGATGTGGAGCTGTTAGGACGCTCAGAGGCCAGAGTAGACTGTTTTAAAGGGTAACAATGGCAAGTATTATTAAAGAAGTTTCTGTGAAAAGATTCCTAGAAGCATTGTGCACCCCTTTGTGAGTAAAATGAGAATAAGAGGCAACATTGAAAGACTATTTGCAACATGCTTGTTGTTGAAGAGGCATGGTATATGATAAGCAGCAAGCATGACATAGGGTATCCTTAGCACAAACATTTCTGTGGAGTTGCATTTGGCCTCATGTGTTTGTACACAAAGCCCACATCATGAAGAGTTTATCGTCTTTGCAATTCAACAATACTCTGCAGTGTGTCAAGCATTTCAAAGCACTACAGATAAGAGAATGCAGTGCCATTCTGGTCTCAACATCAATATATTTATTTAGCTAAATGGAGTTCTCACGAAGAACAAGCTATAGCACACTGCATCTGTTACACAATCTGAAATTCTAAATAATGTTCAAAAAAGATTTCAAATAACAAGGAAAAACAGCCTCAAGAAGCAAATGTACCTGGTTGATCCCCAGGATGGCCTTCAGGTCCTCACTCTTGCTCACAGCATCGTCACCGATCACCTCGGCAACTGCATCAGTGATGGCAGCTGCGACAGAAGCATCAGTAGTCATCAATCCTGAGACTGACTTCATCTCCTTCTCTTCCTGTAAAGTTGAAGGATTAAAATCTGAACATCTCTAACCTTGTAAATTTCAGCTGAGGTTGGAGTATTTGGATGCAATGTCTCATTTATTTAAAAAGTTATCCTTTAGGACAACAATATTGCTTTATGAAGAAATATTTAAACACCTTGTTGTGGGTGTTATTTAACATAAAAAATATCATGGCTAAATTGCAGTATTGCATCAATTGCACATTGCAGCTCCTGAAATCTAACTATCCTCAAAGTTTTGCTTTTATGTGAAGAATAACTCAAATCAGACCTTCTGGATTTCCTTAATAGAAGTATGCTCATTGGTCAGGGTTTGCTCGTTGGTGGTGGTGGTGGTACGGGATTGCTCAGGGGTTTGCTCAGGGGTTTGCTCAGGGATTTGCTCGCTGGTAATGGCAGGCAGCTGGACCCCTCCTGCAGAGTCATAGAAAAATGTAGCTTTAATCAAAACACCCTTGGATTGGACATTTCAACAACAATCTTGTGTAAACCTTCACTTTTATCAAGCATTGGAATTCCATGGTTCATTCTCAAAATGAAAATCACTGTTACCAAGTACTGATAAAATAACATTTTTCAACTTCATGTATTAGTGCTGAGAAGTAAACATGGTGCAGGCACCATTTGCACCAGCAGAACAATCGTTAGAAATCTTCATTTGACACTTTTACATACCAAGTCCAGCTACGGCCAGAGCCGCAGCTCTCAGCTCAGCATCTCCCTTAGCCTTGGTCTCAGCCAGGGCCTTTTCCAGCTTGGCCTTAGCCTGCAACGGGAAAGACGAAATAGTGAAGTCAAGACTAGGTTGGAAGCCAAAAGCTGGAATATGGAGATGGGGGGGGGTTCAATGTCTCTTGCACCATTTGGAGGTTAGATAAAGGGAAATTAAATTTGTTCAGCTTAGTAATGGAGGTCGCAGAGAGGTTGTCATTTTTTCTAAAGGCTTTGAGAGTTTTAATTCTGGTGTCTTCCTACGCTAAAATATCACTATCGATATATCAGTTACATGTAATTGCTCTTCCCACGGCCACATGGTATAATCTCTTAGTCAAGTACATGTATGCTAGCATTTTTACCAAATGTAGATGTCTTGTCTAGAATAGAATACGGGGGACAAACAAATTGAGTGTAATCTCCTGTAAATTACAAACTGTAATGTGTCGGCATACCTTGATTTGCTTCTTCAAAGCACTCCTAGAAAGTTTCTGTTGCTCCTTGTTGGATCCTAGAAAGTACGTGAGAAAAAATTACCAGACTGTAGTGCTGGCTGATAAATCCTGTGTGCACTGTGCTAACCTGTTGGAGCATTTTCATTGACTGAGTGTGATCACCTGTGACATGTCGACACCCTGAACAGAGACTTCTGCTGCTGGAGCATTTAATAGTACCTAACAAATTCTGACTCACTTGGGACATGCTCAGAGGTGGATCCGGTGGAGGGGACACACACCCCCATTTCACCCTCCATCCCCCTTTTTCACCCAAAAAAATAAATAAATAAAAAAGATAGAACAAAGGGAGGGGGAAGAAAAAGAGGAAGGGACCCAACCCCATAAATATGAAAAAGGTGGGACAAAAATTGTTCTGCTTCCGGGCCGGTACTTAACTTCCCTAATTTTGTGGCCGTTACCCTAAATTTTTTTAGTTTTTGCCCCCCCTTGGAAAATCCTGGATCCACCCCTGACGCTGTATCGGTTTGTTTCCAAACAAATAAAGGTTCCATGGCACTTTTCATCAGCAGGTTTTGAAATTTGGTCAGAGTTTGGACTTAGGTGGTGCACCATTGGCATATTGTCCAAATTTTGTGCTGTGCCTAAGACAAAGTAAGAAAGTCATCAAGAATTTTGCTCTTATTGAATTTTTATCAGTGAAGAGCTTTATTGTTTAGCTTGGTGGTTTTTGGCAAATAGTACAATATTCAGGATTTGATCTTAGGTTAAAGTATCTGCCTGTCCTTTAGGAAATATTAATTTGCCTGTCTCATCCTGGAAAACTTTATGAAACTGATGCCCCTTGGTACTGTCTGAGCCCATGTTTCCATCGTACACAGTGTTTTGGATGGAAACGTACACATTTTTTCCAGTGTTACAAAAATTCGTCAAATATAACAGGGTTTGTTCTTAACCCTAAAACTACCTGCTTTGAATAATTTTTTCCTGTCCTTGGGACCGGTGGCTAAAGATTAGACAATATTTTTGTTCAAAGAGTAACATTAAATATTAAGTACCATTGATTCCAACCAAGCTGGTGCTTCCACTTCATTTAATTTCAATCATATTCACACATCAAGGGTAGATTAAGAGGGGCAAAAGTGATGGCACATAATCCTCATGAACTCAATTTTTTCCCCACAAGAATTTAAGATTTTTTTCCTTCCGGTATTCTGGTTGCCCCTGAAAAACCTTAAATTGCCAAACAAAGCATCAGTATAGGCCTAGACCCTGTGCGAAAAAATGTTTAGTCCCTTTAACAGGCCCTGAATCCCATGCAGTGTATCATGCTGCACACTTAGGGCCTACATGTAACAAAAAATTGCCAGCATGAGTCCCATTGATCCCTTGTTTTCCCTACCAAACTCCTGTTAGGCCTACCTCCCTGTCTCTCTAACATAAGCAAGGCCCACACACTTCTTACATTTTGATAATTCTATCACTGTGTGAGGGATGCATCAACTCGGGATAACTTCATGACTTGTGATATCTTAGTTATAACTTCCCATGACTCTGCTTGCATGCAACCAGACAATGTGTCATTACATAGTCATAGGCTTTGGTGCAGACAAGGAGCGCAACTCCACATCACTACGATACAAGTGGGATCTTCTAATGGTTGCTTCAGTATATTATTTTATTAGACGTACAAGTACAATGACAACATTCTGGAAACACAGATACAGAGAGGGGGCTTAAATAGGAATCTATTACTCAAATCAATAAGTTTCAAACTATTCGCTTTCTCCAGTGAAAAAATTAACACAAATTTGCATTCTACTGGAATATGTTCAACTACACCCGATACAACTGAACTAGTCACTAAACCAAATATCGCTGTACTTAGAATGAAGCTAAAACTAGGATTAGTGGGTCAGTCATGAATAAAACAAACAGAAGGCAGAGCGATATCAAACCACCGACGTGAGAAAATTGAGTCAAATTCATCTAATGTATCGAATGCACAAACCAGGAATAAATATTCTATGGATAGCCAGACTAAGAGATATCTAGTAAATTGAAAGCAAATCTACATGTATTTCTACATTCGCAATTACTAATGCAATCTTATCGTAACGTACATTTAATCTGTATAATTCCAATCTTAAATAAAGCATTCCTTTAAATTGTTCTACAAATGTATTTACTTGAAGGTTTTTTTTTCCCAGGCTTGTACCATAATACACAGGATATGACGGAATGATTAAAAAAATACAAACAAAAAATTTCATTGTAATGCTTCTGCACGCTGTTACGCAACAGTCCAGCTGTTATTTAAACCAACCCTTATGTCATTACATTTAGCCTTAGCTTTGTATGGAATATCACATCCCTAACTTAGTCTTAAAGTTAAGACACCATAAAAGCACCATGGTGGGCACGCTGACCCAGGTGTGGGCCCAACTAACTTAAGTCAAGCACATCAAATTTGTTCCGAATTTTTTCCCCCAAATTTCAACAACATGAACAATAGCCCTCGGCCTATTCTGAGTCTATCACAAATACTAGGCCTACTAATGTGTTAAATATCACCACTTTCAAAATAACCAGTCCCTGGGCCCCAGGTACTCCCAAGACCTACATGACTTAATATTTTGGGTACGAAATTTATTTTGATAAACAACTTTTTCTGCTGTTGCAAATTGCTTTTCTCCTCCTACACAGGTATGCACAATGGTTAACCCTTTGTGTACGTGAACAGATTGCTTAGCAATGTCTATGCACAATGGTTAACCCTTTGTGTACGTGTACAAATTGCTTAGCAACGACAATGGCATCAACTGTTTTTTCACCAGACATAACACTCAACATACAGGGCTTAAGCCTACGTCCGAAGTTCACGCATGTTAAAATCAACTTTGAAAAATTAATTCATGAAGCAAAAGGAACTTACGTTGAGCACGGCGCTTTCTCTTCTTGGACTGTGGACAGCCCATGTTTGAGCCGACGTGATCTTAATATCAGCTGCAAAATTTCCGAATTTCTTGTAACAAACTGACTGCAGTAAAGACGGAGAAACACAAAGGCACGTCCACTTGTCATAAATCCAAAATCGTTTCTGAAGGCCGCGACCAACACGGTACCCTACAAGACTTCTGATTGGTTGAAAGTTAGTCACGCCTTATACATAATTCATATAATAATGTTTCGCTAGTTTCCAAGGTTTTGCTCGTTCGTCAAGTTGCTGATTTACAAAAATTACAAATTTGTAATTTTGTCTTTTTTCAAAAGGTTATGGTAAAGTTTCATCCAATATATATTATTATTATTATTTTTGAACTACTAATTCTTTTCAGGTTTTGAGGAATAGCCTTTTTAAAAGTCATTTTCTAAAACAAGATTTGGAAAGAGTGCGCGCCTGACAACAAGATGCAAACAAAGGAAGTAGCTCGCTCATGTTTTTTTTTTACTAAGGAGAGGGCGAGTCGAGTGTACGCGTGCGTGTAGAGAACAGTGGGCGTGGCTCTGTCGCTATACCAATCCAAATATCCCCGATTACTGCCGCGGGCTAGCTAGCTGCAGCTGTCACCCAAGTTAAAGTCGAACCATAGATCTAGAGGAGCTCCTCCAGGTCTATGGTCGAACGTACTATTTATTTACCATACTAAGTATGAGTAAACGTTTCAACTATAATTAATCTAATCCTGAGATATCGCTCTTCCGATGTCATGACATGAATCCAAATAGCACACAAAAGTGACTGAAATCTTTTCAGTTTCAAACCTAATTCTGTTTTAAAACGAACATCACTCCGGTTCATTCACCTCATGATTTATGTCTAATTTATGTCATTATTTTTAAACTTAAATAATTTGCCTCTTCAATGACAGCAGTACAAACGTTAAAAGAAATATTCAATAGAATGTGTTTCAAAAAGTTTTTCAAAAAGGCTCATCTCTGTCCATCCGTGGAAAACCACAGGAAAAAAGTTAAAATGGACTGGCTGCTCAGTCCTCAGGGAATTTGCAATTTCCCACGACGCAGTCTTCCTCTTTTAAAAATTAGGTCCTAAATGTTTAAGTTGGTTAGCAAATGAGTTTGATCACGTAAATGTACAGATTTTGTTCTGGTTGACAACTCACAAAATAAAAGTTTAAACAAAGAGGCCCAACTGTCAACAATTTTTATTACATGAAGACATCAAGCTGGAGAAACACTTTGGAACGTGTGTGTGTGGGGGGGGGGCAGACACATAGAGAGAAAAACAGATATAAAAATAATCTCCAATATATAATTTTTTATTCAAAACAATTCTCAGAATAAGCCCTGCACATCAGAATGTCAACAACTCTCCAAAGCACCTTTTATCTCAGTGCGCGTTTGAATGATTAATACCCTATGCATGGAATACAAGTTTTCCATAATGAGGAAAAAACACTATGCTCACTTCACAAAACATTATACCTGTCTCACTTAACTTTGTGCACATAGCGATGCTATTATTTCTAAAAACTTCACACAAACAAACCTGCTTTTATACAGACCACAACTATGTTGTAAAAATCATTCCATTTCTGTAGTTTATTTCTGAGGTTTAAAAGCATCCCCCTCTTTTTCCCTCAAAGACTGCAATTTGAAAATCATTAAAAACCAGATTTTATTTAAATGACTATGTTTTGTTGGAAGGCAGTTTGTATTATTTGTCCCATGACCATGAGCGAGATATGACAAATTTACTCGAATGGACCACATTCTTGAATGAACCATTTTGAATTTGAAAGCGAGGTTAGCTTTTAATTTTTTTGAATTGAGAGCATCAACGAATGAATTTAATTTCCTGACCAATTATTACCTGTCCACTCTGATTAATTCACATTTTGTGATAAACCGTACCTCAGTCTTAGCCAGGTTTTGAACATAAATTCAAGGAACAGGAGACCAACAAGAATCCTCAAAATAGTCCGATACCATTCCATTAGATAGTTGATATTTTATTTAAAAAAAAAAAAGTTTGAGGAACAAAACAGAAATAGTTTCCTGAGGAATACGGCCCACTGAAACAGGCCTTTTTGATTATGCACCTCGAGTAAAGAATGCAATCTGCCCGACTTGAAATGCCCCCTCACTGGCAAAGGAGAGACAGGCTGGTGGGAATTTTGTTAATCTGGGCACCCAGTACACGGGCAGAGACCATACGCTGCAACACAAATCGGTCACCCAAGTTCATCGCATCCTCAGTGCACCAAAACGTGCATGAACTTGTGCTTGCTATGCACACGGTGAGATCCCACCAAAGGACCGTCGTTGCTATGTACGGGATGCTATTATTACCACACTATTACGGAGGGTGACGTGCACTATGTTCATTATATTGTTGCCATGAATAAACTAGTCAGGATCGAGACCTCAAATTTGACTGAAGGTAAGACATAAGTAACGTCCACAGACATTTGTATAGATGGTCATACAATTGTTTCACACGAAAAAGTACTAGTATTTATGAAACAAAACTATTAAGCACATAACAGCATTGCAGGTTATTAAATTGGCATCGATATAGCACCTGTCCTCTTATGGATCAACATTCGCAAGTGTTGGCCATACCTTTATAAAATACTAAGTACATACCCATAAGTATTTAGCAAATGACAAAAACTTGACGGATACCTTAGGCAAATGACAAAAAAACTGGCTCTTAAAATAAGACAGACAACCTGTTACTTTGTGCACACACGGGGACTGTCCATTCCATTCTATTTTGAAAACTCTTTAAAGTTTTGACTAGAGAATTTATATTGTTTAGAAAAATTATCAACTAAATGAATGCATGATTTTCCTCCTTTATAAGATTTTGCATCCGAACTCTTCAGGTATACAAAAAGACATGAGACATAAATAGCAATCACCCTCATACTGATATGTATAATGTAGGGTATTTTTCCCTGGTGACGCTTCAGTAGGATTTATAGCGGAAGATATAATCTACTCCATCTTCAGGAATGATTCCATCCGGCCCTTAGAAAAGAATAAAACATTTAAAGTTAATAAATTTATACATATTATTTGCTCATTATAAATTGGGCATTCTTTCTCAATTTCCTGCTTTGAATAAATAGGTTCACTTCAAAAGTGACCTACTGAATAAAGTTGATATTCACTCTTACCCAGCTATGCAAGTTAATTTTTAAATAACATATTGGACACAGGTCAAAAGACAAAAGGGCAGATTCCTGTAACATCATTTGCATCCAATTGCAAGATGAAAAGTATGTGTAGAACATAAGCAATATGCTTGCACTTTTCATCAAAATTCATGATTTTGATCCACTATTATTTGGAGATTGAAAGGCATGCAAATTGATTTCTAGCTCACCTGTCGTTGCATATTCCCTGTTGGGACCAATCAGAATGCTCCAATACCTGTGGTTGACATCGTCATTGGCTACACCATTGAAACTGGTCACAAAATTCCCAAAATCTGTCATCTTGGATTCAAATCTAGCCAAATGTAATGAGAAATAATAGAACAATTTTTTTCTAAATCTAAGAGTGATAGCTAAGATATGTCACTTGATGCGATGTATCGGCCCCAAAAGATGTTGATAACGAATCTGTTTATTTGCAACTACAGACATCACATTTGTTACATATTGATAATATGACAATTGTCACAAGAATAAACAGCAATTAGTTAAAAGAAGGGTTAAAATGTCTTTCAACTTGGACAGAAACAAATTTCCGCTTACCTAAAGGTGCCTTGCGATTCCTCCATGGCCACTTGAAGGAATTTAAACAGCTTGGAGCCAGCCGGGGCAGTGACTGACACTGTAACCGGCTGCTGGTTGGTGTCAATGCTGTTTTCCAGGACTATCTGGATTGTGATTGGTGGGCCCGGCTGTTCTGTGGGGTCGGTTGGTTCACTGCCAGGCTGGGAGCCAGCTGAGTCTGCTGCTGAAAAAAAAGGAATGACTCTTAAAATTGAGAGAGTGGTAAAGAGAGGAGAAAGGAAAAAATGAGAGTCCCTCTAATTCTTTCTGTCTAGACTTGCCCCCTCCCATCATAAATAAGTTTGGTTCTCTCGTTGTGATTTCTTAAAATGAGGATAAAGCGTGTTGCCAACATTGTGAACGAAAATATGAACTTTTTTCATATCATTTCATCCATAATCTGTATATTTGCCTCACCAAACAATTCTGACTAGAACCAAACCATATGGTAGTTCAAACAGAATTTTTGAACACAAAACACCAGCAAAAATAAACTGTTTTCCGATAATAGAGTGGGTAATACTACTCATGCGGTCCAATATAAGACCTTCAAGAACAGAGTTCTTGTAAACTAAAGATTTCACGTAACAAAGTTGGTATGACTTCTAGAGGACACATTCATATCGCTCTCTATTTTGTCCACTCACCCTGGGTGAGGCAGGCCATCTTGATGTCCTTGACGCTGCCATGGTGACGATTGGCAAGCAGGGGTAGGATCTGCACGGTGGCCCCAAGGTTGCCAAAATGGCCGTCCTCATGCTGGGTTTCCAAGACTCGCTGCAGGGCCTCCTCGGCACGCCACACAGAGGGGGGCACACTGGCTGCCTTCAGGGCCTGTTCACATCAAACAAGGAGAGACCTGTCTGTTTGATCGTCGCAAAACTAAAGGGCAGAGTAGACTCTCTGTCTTGCGAGCATTTATTCTCATTTGAAGAAACAAAACTGCTGAAAATTGGAAGATGGGTGCTCAGTAACTTTCAAAAAAGGCAAGATGTTATGTTGCAAGAGGTTTTCTGCAAGTTAATTCAAAGAACTTGGTCTTTTATTTATGTATGTATTTTCTGATTCATGAATGTAATATGAGGTTGTTCTACTCATGGCACAAGGTTCAGTGCCCACTGGTCTAGATGCATCACGCACGCTTACCTTACCGGGAAAAAAAAGTGAATTTCGACCCCTGACACTGCATGTTACAACTCTACCTTTTACATAATGTGGCAGATCAAAAGATGGTAATGGCAGAATAAAATTGATTGTATTATGACATTTTGTCCGAGCACTTTTTTGGTCTAATTTCACGCTCCACCATATTTCTAACCAAATCCTGATTTTTTTTCGCCAACACTCCTGGGCGTGGCCATGGAGCGATACTCGATACCACCACAGGTTGTGCACCCTGGCCAAGTTTGAGAGTGACACACAGTCTGCCTTCACAGACTTCTTGGGCTTTTGTGTGCATGTGTGTGTACAGAACAATAAGGCCTTGGCATTTGTAGGCATCAGCTGGACGTGAATCAAGGCACCCTTCATGCTTTTAACCAATAAGCTATGTCTTTGTATGCATTTCCTACAAGGTAGTTGACAAATAACCTGTTGATGTTATAGGACTGTCAATATCGCATGCATGCACAACATTTTTGGTCTCATAATCAGTGCAATTACTATCTTTGTCATGATTTCTGAGCAGTGGTTTAGTCGGTTGATATTTGGACGGCTATGGGCCTCGAGTTGGATCAAGAGAGGGCGGTAATTCCTAAGAAACGGAGGCTTCTTTGGTTAGCACTGAAGTTTGCTGGCTCACGAACGATTAGGAAATGCACGTCTTAAGGTCGCATCGCTACAACTGCAATGAACACTCCCAACCAACACAGCTCTTCAATTGATGAGGGGATGCTTCTGCTCAAGGCAGATAAATGGTCCAAAAACCACTTTTGAAGACACAATATCAACATACAAATGAATTTTTGGTTAATACTTCCTTCCTGATGGAAAATGCCACGATTTTATAAACCAGCTTCTCTTCCGTCTTTTTGACATGGAATGTTGTGGCCAGATTTTAGACACATATTAATGACACAGTTTAGGCATGTTCTCAACCTTCCTACAGGTAAGAAAATGCCCTCCAGTTTTTCAATTCAGCATCTGCATGATGGATTACTTGAAATGCTGTAGGATCAACAAAAAGGACAGGGCAAACTTGCATCCATACCTGGCTTGCAAGGGCCGTACTGATGCCGTTTCCAAATGAGGCATCATCCTGCTGTTTACTTAGAATGCAGGACATTGTCTTGTTGAACTTCTGCTCAAAGCGAGACTTGAAGGATGTAGGCACGCTACCTCTGGCACAGGACAGAGCCATCACAGACATGGATGCAACATCAGCACCTGCAGAGGACAAACAAGTAATGCAAAAAAAGCTTATGCAAGGATTTGTGCTTATAAACTAGCTTTTTTGACAAACCAAATTCTATTGAGCTTCATAAACTTTGGGTTAAAAGACTGCATCCACAGAAGTTGAGCACAATATCAGGGGTGGAATATAGGCTGTCATAAAACACAGGGCAAATTTCAAAGAGCTGCTGATGAACTTAGAGTTATAATAAGCAAACCAATTATAAGCTTAGCAAGATCAGGTTACCAGCCAAAGAACCATGCAAAGTGCATTACTTGATGAGACTGGTTCTTTGACTGGCACTTTTGATTGGCACAGAAATATGAGTAATGTTTCCTGATCACATGGGCAATAGCAGATAAAAAATATTCCCTGCTTTGAATGAAGAAGCTAGTGTTTTTTAATTGTCAATGCGGCACTTGTTTTCATTTTCTGGAGGGGGAAACTAAATCCTTTTAAAGGACCTAGATTTTCCTTATTAGAGAATGAACCTGTTTGACTTATAGGAAAATGGCAAGAAAGGAAAAATCAGTGAAGTAAAAAGTCTGTTTCATTGAAATTGCACCTCGGCCATCAAATCTATAGCAGCCGTCTTCCCTTTGTCCATTGAGCAGCTCCCGAATGTGCTTCAGCTTAACGGCACCCTGACCACTCTGGCACAGCGCCAACACCCCGAGCGAATACTGGAAATGGTTGTTGAAGTCCTTGCGGGGAAAGCGTCGCATGTTGTGCTCCAGCACCTCCACCAGGTCGTTGCCATAGAAATCCTCTGTGTTGTGGCAAGTGGCCTCCAGGGCTAGCATGTAGAGAGCCAGGCGGCCCACTGAGATTTTGGCCAGACGAGAGTGACGTTGGGAACCAGTGCCACAGCCACTGAGTCTGTTGGATCCCAGAAACAAAACAGGAAATTCAACAACCAGTCACAGTCAAATCCCACGGACAAGGGGCAGGTCACTTTCCACATTTGTGGAGGTTGTAAACCATTTGTATATTTTTGCACTGGGCAGTATCTAGAGTGAGGTTTGTAAACATTCTTGATTATTCAGTATATTATATGGGGAAAGTCCTTTAACTCAACTCCCTAAGTACTGTAATAAGAGTAAAGGGCCCTTGAAATCTTCTGGGCTTTTCAGGATAGTTTAATTTTTACTTTTATGTTTTTGAAAAGGTATGACTTTTTCTGTGAAAAGCAACGAAAAAACTGAAAACTGAACAAAAGTGTTCACTGAGAATGCTGACTTCCAGCTATTGTGTGCATATCATAGGAAAGGTTAAGTCTCCAGACTCGGAGCCACCTTTTGAAAATGTCTGACTGGGACTGGAATGGTCGCTGGGACTGCTAAAGGGCACATTATGTGATATTCTGTGGGCAATTGGTAAAAATGTTAACTTGAAGCTAGAGACAACTACTGTGTCCAAATGACTTGCTTGTAGCTTGATACTACATATGGCTCTATGATAGCGGCTGCCTCTTGTACCCACAGAATCGGGGTGTAATGTCAAGATGCAGCCACATAAATCAGGTATGGCCATACTTTGCTGATCTGCTGAGCTCAGCCAATAACTCTATCTCCAGCTGTTTGATGGCCAGCTGCGTCTCCAGCGCCTTCTCCCGATACCAGCTTTCATTGGCCAGCTGCATCGCCATGACGACGGAGGAGGTACTGATGCCACCGTTCCAGTCCCAGTCCACCTCCTGTTGCTGTAGCAACCACCTGGTCGCCCCAATGAGGGCACAAGTGACATCATCATCCACACAGGAAGTGGGTGGTGGGCTGACCTCATCGTCTGTGGAAAACACAAGCCATTAAGTTTTACTGGTAAAATTCCAAGTGGGGCACATATTCAACAAATTAGATGGTTTGCACTAGAGAGGGTACTTGATTGGTTAGCAATATATATAGTATTTGACTAGCATGGTTAGCACTTGACTAAGTACCTGACCAATTAGATGGTTGCCACCTGTGATCTTATTGAGTGGACCAATTATATGGTTAGTACTTGGTGAGTATTCGACCAGTGAAAATGGTTGTCAATTTGAGTATTGAATTTTGACCAATTAGATGATAAGGACTTGACCAAGTATTTGACCACTTAGACGACTGACATCTAACTGAATATTTGACCAATTTATATGACAAGCACTTTACAGAGTATGGTACCAGCTGTAGACTCATGTAACAGAAATGACTGTGTTTACATAATAGATTCTTGTACTTCAAACAGATCGAATAATGGGGAAATGAGACTGCCTAAGAAAATCTGACTACTTTTGTGTGCACCCAGGCTTTCAATGTGTATTACCTTCAATTAATTTGACTGATAATTTTGCGATGTATTTTGACAACCGGCTTTACTTTTTTCAAACCTAAGTGAAATATTATCGGCACTTTAAATCTCAGTCTAAAGTTGTAACTACTTATTACTCAAAGTTAAACCTTTAATTGTAAATCCATTATCACTTCTAATTTACCTCACGGCCTCTATTTGATTGATTGAATAACTTTAATTTGATTTTTGTAAAATTGAAGGGACTACCTGAAAAAATCTCAACAATGTGTTTTAATAGTGGTATGTCTTTGTCAAGCATAAGACCTCATCACTTCGATGCAGTTCACAAAAGACATGTTTGAGTTCATGCCATGGATTATGATTGATCTGGGTACCAAACAAAGCTTTTGTTTGCTGAATGGTTATCAGTCTGTCCATGCATCACATAAATAGTTGTTGCCACGTAACCTTCGAGGTTACATAAACTATTTACTAGCAATGTTACACACATTTTTGCATACAATGGGTGGTGTCAGTGTGACATAGAATTTACATGTGTAGATCAAAGGATACATTCAAGACAATGGTGAATGGGCAACTTTGGAATATGGACAAAAATGATTTGCCTGTTTTTCCTAAAACCATTCCTGTTAAAAAGTTATTATTAATGAAGTGGGAAAGAATTTTAAAATACTCATATGCCACTAAAATTTCCCCACAGTGACCTATTCAGCCATCTGAAAACTATAAAATGTCCTAACCCTGGCTACACCTATTATGAAATTCCAAAGTTCTTGCAAGTCTTACACAAAGCAATAAAATCAACAAACATAATGGGCCTAGGCCTGGGCCCTATTTGTTATTTATAAATGGCATAAATAACCGTAAAGTTGAAGAGGAGCATGCCCAGGCCTACGTCCAAACTCTACTGAATCTTTTTCTGCAAGTGGACACGTATTCCAGACTCACCAAGACCAGCCACGGGATTGTGTTCCTCTCCAGCATTAACTTCTCCTAAATCGTTAGCCCCTTCCCCCAAGTCGGCGTTGAAACCCGAGAGCAAAGCCAACCAAATAAAACACGGAGCAAGAAGACCCTCCATGGTTGGAAGAAGTGTCCATCAGTTGCACGACGCAGTAAGTTCACGCAAGAAAATGAACTTGTTGACCTTGCCCGCGCCGTTGCACCGTGTACACACGTACATGTACATGTACATGTAAACGGAACGCGTACAACTCGCAATTTGACATGATGTGCGTTGAAACGTGATGAACTTCCGCGTGCGTGCGTGATCCTTTGATGGCCGGCCGCTGAACCATGGAGGAAGGAACTGCAGTCGCTGTAAATTTGGGGTCAGAGATTGTTTGCGGGTCCGGGTCGTGCCATGAGCAACCGGACTTGGGAATTGCAGAAACTGTTGCATTTCGTCCCAATTTTTTACAGTTCTCATTCACAAACGCCCTATGCTTCTTCTGTTTTTTTAAATAAATAAATTATTTCTGTTGTAAATTTCTTTCCATTCAATCACTACATTACGCCCTTACGAAAAAATCCTATAGGATAGGGTCCTATAAGGTATGAAAAAGATTGTAAAAAACTCTATAGGATTCTTATAAGA
>NW_019091688.1:171230-197190 GCF_001949145.1 Acanthaster planci
GCGGTTTGGCAGGTGGCCCTCGTGGCCAAGTGAGGCTGGAATTCTCGGAATCGGCTTTCAGAAAAAAGTCCCGGCGTCAAGGGGTTAAAGGGTACAGAGAAATTTACACTAGCATACTGCTTGACATGACACGCCCTCTCTACCACTAAGCTCATGCCGCCTACATCAATTCTTACTGAAAACTCCATGCCTCCCAATACGTGATACAATACATGATGGAGAATGATGCCTAATTGACCAGTTATTAGACAGACCACCTTTGCACTGAACTGGTAAGCGTAAAGCACAGCTGAGATATGTAAACAGTACAAATTGTATTAATTTGGCTTTGTGTGGGGGTACAGGTTTTGGCCTGATGCAAAGCCCAACTACTATAACTGACTGCTTGTGGTACCTGCTCCGGCACTGGAATCTACCCAGCCACCTGATCCGGGCAAACATTCAGAGGTCAAGTACTTAAGATGTCCACTGGTAAGCACAAAGTTGTAGGTTTGAATCCCATAAAACCGTTTTGATTTTTTCAGAACCCTTAGACCACATTGAGAATAAAGTGCAAGTATATAAGTTGGTTTAAGAGAAAAAACTACTATAAAATTAATAGTGAGGACCTCACCTTGTTACAATGGCTAGCTGGGGTGGCTTCAGGTAGGTGCCCATGAACAGAACAACGTAGTCATGCCTCGTCTTCTTAAACTGGGAGACCTGGTTTGACAAGAATAGACAAACAGGCTAATGCATTGACTAAATCTGTTTGAAAAATTGTACCACGCTAATCCTTGCCTTGCAAAGCTTCACAGTAGCTTAAAGGAGCAAACTCTTGATGTTATCTTGCTGGATCTCTCAAGTCCGTAAGAGAAGAGCGAAGTTTAGCGCAGCAGGATTTGAATCCCCAACCTCCACAATATGCACCAGTGCTTAATGAAATGAACTGTCCAAACCTAAAATTGGCAATTTCTGGACTTGCCAAGAAAGGGACCACTGGCAGAGCCAGAGGGCTCAGTTAACAGAGGGAGGAGCACCCACACTGGTATTCTGAGGTAACAGGTTCGAATCCAACTCGGGTAAAGTGTCGTCATTCCTTCGACGGGCTCTTTGCTCCAGGTCTACTTGCGAGTGCCTACCTCTGTTTTGAAAGCCTGCAGTTGTTCCTCGTCACTCATGTCAATATCTAGCATCTTGACAGCGACATCGCCGTGCCATCTGCCCCTGAAGTAAAGACAAGCAAGTCAGCTGACGATAGTCGGAGATAATTTACATCTCAGAGACTGTTTGTGGTTTTCATTTGTGATTATCCTCAGTTTAATACATAACAGGTAGCTTCAAACGAATGTCTTAAAGTATTCCTTAATTTTTGCTGTTCATAAACCCTTGAGTTCACCTTAAGCAGCAGTTCAAGATAAGCCTAATTTATTTGAAAAGTCAAAGCCTCTCATTTATACTCCTTAGTGGAGCGATGCTTCTTGCTGCAGTAAAGTGCCTTGCCCAGAAACACATATATTACATATATATACAGGTTTTGAACCCACAAACTGTCCAATGAGCCAGACACACTAACCTTTCCAATGACACCCAACATCATTTAAATATATACAATAAAACATTGAGTACGGCAGAAATGTTCAATTTCAAACAAAATACAAAATTTACAGAAAATTCCACAATCGAACCGTGTGACAAAACTTACTTGTAGACTGGTCCGAATCTCCCCGTTCCAATTAATTCGGTGATTTCAAGTTGGTCCGGGGGAATGTCCCACTCCGATAACACATTGGATTTATGCTGTACGGAAGGGCAAAAACTTTCATCTCAGATACACACCTTAATTATAGCTAATATTTATTACAACACCTAGCCCACCTGTTCAAACTGTTTTCAAATTCTTAACATTACAAACATTCTTAAACTTCAACCATTCCCTTCCCTGAGTAATTAATTAACCTCTTTCCGCTATTTTGATTGTGTTACTTTTAAAAAGTATGAAGGAATAAAAATGCAACGGAAGCATCTTTTGTTTTCAGCAAAAAAGACCTAGACCTGAATCCTGACCCCTATCAGAATTTCTCCTGACACCCTGCTGAAAGCAATAAACCCACCCGAGCGGAAACAAGAACCCAGCTGACAGCCCCCAAAAAGCATCTAAAGTACAAGTGTTACATTTCAAAGCACTGTGCAGGGTATTGGATAAACACTACTTTGGTTCTACACAGTACCAGACTACACTCAGCAAACTGCATGGACTGCCTAAAGCCGATAATACATGTATATGCACCTGTGACCGCTGTTGCATTCTGCTGAATTGCAAGCACTGGCGGCAGAAAAGGGGTGGCCAGGGGGGCCAGAAGACCCCCCAACACTTTTTCCACTGGGGGCACAATGCCTCCTCCCCTACTATTTGCAGGGGCTATAATGGGGTGGGGCTTAATGGATTGGCCTATTAATGGCTGATGCCTGGTGGGCTCACAACTGGCCTCCCACTTTGAAAATTATTCCGCCGCTGATGGATTCAATTGACAATAAGCAGAGAATAGACATTCAAGGAATAAGCACAAGAACTAACTGACTAAAATGGAAATGCGATGAAATATAAGAGCTTTTGGGGTCAAGTGATCTGGGGGAGGGATGATGGCAACTCCCTCTTAGTGGATCAGGAAGGGTCGTTTTGGGGAACTTACGCTGTTCTTCCTGTGCAACACTTGGTCCGCCATATCCACATCATCGATGCATTCTACCTTTTCTGGCAAAGTCCTCTCTGAATCCGTGAATGGCTACAAAGGAACGAGACATTAAAAAACCTTCAGACGTGAACTTCACAGACGTTTTTGTTTGGTTCGGGACAAAAATGGGGGAAGGGGTTGCATGCATTTTTCAGTCCTGTAAAAGGCCTAAATTGAGAGTGAAAGTACTTACATCATGAGAGTCGTTTGAGTTGTGCGAATCTAGGGTAATTGTTTTATCACTGTTGATTGAGGCATGGAAGGCATCCCTACAAAAAGAATACGAAACGTTACATGCAATTACATTTAAAAAAAAAAGAAGATTATACTTTCGGC
Organism: Acanthaster planci; assembly: GCF_001949145.1. Next base: position 174,281 of record NW_019091688.1, read on the forward strand.
AAAAGTCAATAAATAAGTTAAAATGTCTTTCAAGAGCTTTACTTAAAAGATTTTGTTGATATGTTTACTTTCTTTTAATGTTTCAGAAATAGAAACCATTTAGTGATAGTTCTCCTTTGGTGTATGTCCTTACCGGTATGAGTCAAAGTTAGGGTTCAGGAGGCCATTTGGCGCAACATCTGAGACAAAATAAGAGATTTCATAATAATAATGAAAAGTCAAGATAAATCAACAGTTCAACTTAAAAATGCCTTCCAAGATTAAGCACACACAAAATTTCTCACTGAACAGTACTTCCAATTGTCGATATGGGCTATGTGTATGGCTAATCACTGACGTACATATACACATGTATATGTATAACAACGGCAAAAACCAAGCTCCAGTCACAAATACCATAGTTAGATATGACATGATGTTAAAGAGCTCAGGAGTGAAGAACTGCAAAACATTGAGGGCTAAATAGCCAGGATGTCTCTATTTTTACGAAACGCTTGAAACAGGAGCAGGAAAGAAGAAATATAACTTGCCTGGAAACTGAAACTGTGGTTTGTTGTGGTCAACGTGCGGTGAGGGGTGAGCTGGAGTGGGCGGAGTTGTACTGGAAGAGGAGGCGGTGAAGGGAACTGGGCTGGAGGAGGTGGAGGAGTTGGTGGAGGACGGGTTGGAGCTGGACTCGCCGTGGGAGAAAGCCGGCACCTGCAGTGGGTAACGATGGTCTTGGCCAGGCTGAGGTAGGCTGGCCTCCGAGTGGGCTGTCGATTGAAACAAAGTAATGCAGGCAATCAACTTTTATTTACATCATATTGGAGAAAATACTTATGAAGGATTCCACACTCACAGACCACAGACATGATACAATGTACTTAGACTCCAAAACCCAGGTTTATGCTGTGGTCAGAATGTAAACTGAAACTCGACACAAAATCAACTTCATTTTAATTTTTGGATTTTGTTTGCCCTGCCCGACGTGTATTTTAACACTGTATGCTCAGTGTATGCCCTGAAGGCTTGTGAAAAAAACCAAAAGTGTACTCAGGTGTGACTCGAACTCGACCTCCTGCTTACTAGTGCAAACGTCTTAACCACTCGACCACCGAGCTTGTCAGCGTCGGCTGGCTGGTTCGAGTCAGATGTAGCAGCGGGTACTGCAAACAAGTATTATTTGTGTATTTGGCCAAAATGACAGATGCCTTTTACATCACACCGCATAAACAGAGAATGAAAATTCCTTACCTGCTCTTCTTATTACAAGTGGCGATGGCACCCCACCTTCTGTACACAAGAAAATAAATGTAAACAAATCATTAGTTTTTATACTAAACTTTACAATGCTGGTACCTAACACTGTATGCTGGCAATGCAATGTTACAAGGGCGCATATCTGAGCTTGGATCAGGAGATGCTTTTTCAGACAGAGACTTTGACCACCCAAGCCCCTGGATATCTCCAAGCACTGTGCTCAATCTGATGACAAAAGTGTAGAGACTGCCAAGTCTCAGAGAATACCGACAACTTAAGAAAGAGGTCCTTGATCAACAAAATCCAACTAATGGTAGGTACTGACTCGATTTCGCATGGTTACGCTTAATCACACTAAGCCTAGACCATTTTTTTAGCTCAACAAAACGGACGGCAACAATCAGACCCACACCTGAATTGTATAACATTGTGTGCATCACCAGTGTAATACTTACTTCCGTATCTGTTCTCGAACTTCTCGTACTCGTAGGAGTCTTTGAAGACCTGCTCATAACCCCGCGGCAGACCGCAGGAGCGAACCTTCTCTGCCAACGGCTGGCACTTGTTGTGACAAACATATCTTCACACAAAAACCCAGACAAAAACACTGTTGCAGCTGTGTCAAGTAGATTTACTCAGTTACTCTGTTCACACGTAAGCTAGGTTTTATCAGAACAACTTTATGTACAATTTCAAAGCTCTGAAGTACTGTTAAGGCCTGGGGCCAATTTTCTGGTACTGTTAAGCACCTAATTTTATGCTTACAGTGGCTCCGCACATTTCATGGTCACTGTAAGCAGTAAGCAAAGCAAAAGGCACACTTACCATGGATTAACTATTTGCTTAACTTAAGTGACAAATCTCTAAGTGTGCATCCGTTGGCACAAAAACACCAAGCACCACCATGAAATAGTGCTTACGGTTAGCAAAATTTCATGCTACAGTTAGCAGGACTTTTAGTCTAACTGTGAAGCAGCGCCATGAAATTGAACCCTGATGAGATGCTAAACAAATTTTTACTAGTCTGTTCTTGAACTGAATTGCCAATGTCATAGGCTCCTTCATTCCTCTCTTTGATTCCGAGCAGTATTCTGTAGGACTTGTTTCAATACCAATACATTTTTTGAAGACTTGCAAAATTTCTCTTTGGAGCTCATTGTGAAAAAACAAACAAACATGTATTCAAAATGGTGATAAAAAAATTAAGAACAACTTCATCGAAAACAGCAAACAAAGCAGATTTTCTATTTTTCCCAAAAAGTATGACCCACAATCATCTCCCCTGAACTTACTTGCAATCTTTGCATTTGTAACCGTGAAGCATGATTTTGTGGCAGTAGTCACATGTCAATCGAGGAAAGAACTTCTTTCTTCTAAATCTAAACGATGAAAGAGAAGAGAAATTGAGAAGATTAAATAATGTGAGACATTTTCTTGATGAATAATACAGACTTGCTTTAAAAAATTATCACTGCTTCAGATAATTCCCTAGTTAGAAAAATGATATTAGATTATGCTTCCTTGATTTATAAGATTTGGAGTTTGAAACTTATTTCCATTGAAGGAAAATAAATCCTTCACATGGTACTAACCTGTGCTTGATGGAATGTACCATGTTGCTCCGGGGGGCTCTGGGAGAACGAGGGGGAACAGCCAGTGTGTCTGAACAGAGAAAAGGGCAACAAATTTCAAGATCCTTCTCAATCTTCCTTGAGATGTTTTCCCACGCAATGATGGTAGCACATTAGGTAAGGTTAAGGATGTTACACTGAGTTACAACAAAACTCACATTCAAACTTAAGCCTGTCTCGTGCAAACTTAGTACCATAGCCATCAGTTACTCCATGCAGACAATTAGACCCAAGAGACTGTCGCTGCACTCTTCAACCTATGTACATGTACAACTACTGCGTAACTGTAGCAGTGCATTTTTCAATGAACTTTTGTTTCAACACTTCCATGCTGATGAAATTCTTGTTTTTGCAATACAAATTGGCTCGCTTATTCTTGTTTTTTTCTTTTTTTTAAGCCACTTTTTCCTTTTTTGTAAAACGGGAAAAAAAATGGTCCACGGAGATGGCAATAACTTCAAAGAATATATGACCTACATGTACATATAAAACGTATGTGAGTTCTATCAGCTGAAAGGGGTGCTTTCAGTATAGATGTGCTGAAATTGACAAAGGGGGGGTCCTATACTAACATTCAACTGAAAAATTGCGCAAAGATCCCCCCAAAACTGAAAATTATGACAAATACTCGAGATACTTTTTTACAGATTCACTTCTTTCTAGATAAGAAGCTGAGAAAAACAATATTACTTTCTCCATGTGATAACCGTGTAACAAGGAGCAAGGGATTGTTTTTTTCTTCTCTTATCCAAGACGAAATCTTGAGAACTTTGATATACATGTATAAAGGCTGGGTTTGTATGGTACCGGTACCTGTTCTAAGACAAGATTCGGATTTGCTTAGCGAGATGGCTCCATTGTACGGTGTTCTCCCTTTTTGAAATAATCCAACAGGAGGTGACTCTATGGAGAGGCATATTTGGCATGGTCAGTTCGGTTGTGTAATCTACCAGGAACTGGTTCACAATTTACTCAACAAGCAAGCTGCGGGTTAGTTGCTGCAAGTTCTTCATGTTCATTTCTCCCAAAACCCAGCTGAATGGAAAAAAATATGCCAAAAAGGGGGCATGATATTGCATGCTTATAATTGTGCCGCTTTGGAGTTTTTGCAGGTGATTTGCAAGACTTTGACATGTTTGAATGATTGGTGGGGATGCATAGGGTCGGTGCTGAGAGAAAGAGTTGACCTATTACTAAATGGCTTGACCTCCAAAGCTTAGCAGAGATTTGTTAGATTTGTGCAATCGGTTACAGTGTTGGAGTTAATCCAATGCAAGTCCATCACAAGTCAAACTGCAAGCAGCATGGATAAACCATGACAAAGGACTTATGGATTGAGACTTTGTAATGGACTCAACTACAGTGCTGATGAGTTACAGTGTAGTAATATGTGACAATAAAACCATGCAAGTAACACAAACAAACAAAGGAGTTGGATCACACAAGATGGAGAGATGCTTGGGTGTTACAGACTTAGGCCGTGTCCGAAACGGGCTTCCAGAGCTATGGCTAGGTCTATTGTCTACGCATCTCCACGCATTTCCAATGGAGCGGAGACCTAGACCTAGCTCTACACAAGAGATTAAGATGCAGCCTTACAGACCGATCCAAGAATTAATATCACAGTATACTGAGAATGACCACCAAGCTCTGCTTCAATCCACCATTTTGCATCAGTGCTGTAGTCGAATCCATCACAAGTTCATTCCAAGTCATCCTCTCCTAAAGTCACAAGTGATTTCAAATGAGCAGTGACCAAAGCATGTCACTGTTCACCTTGTAACTTGTGCCTGGTCTTGTGAAAGGACCTGCGACTGGACTTGACCACAGCACTGCTCGGCATCCACTATTACTTGGAGGGGGGGTGGCATTTTGCCAAAAAAGGTCTGTAAGAAACATGATTTTTTTTTTCCCCCATATGAAATTCAAAGATAAGTGGGTGAAGGAATAAATTGAGGTCAACTAACATGTACATGGGACAATATCTGTATCTAAACCTCTACAACTAAGCTGCTCATAATTATTGCATTCAAACGAGCGGTTTTGTTATACATGTATCATTGACACAGCCGGTTCACAGACTGATCACTACCAGCATCACACAGGTTGCAAACACAATGCACACAGCATGGTTTCATTACATGCAGTTAATCACGTACAATGCCATGAATCACGAGGGAACTCAAGCACACACCTAGCAACCAGCATGCGCAGAACACTGGCAGGACAGATATAGCTATAAATTGTGACAAATCTGAAAGGTGAACAGTTCATCTAGGAACATTTGCTTTGAAGAAGGAAGTTCCCGGGTTACGCTTTCAGTACAAAGCCACAAATCTTCAATCTGCTTGGCAGACAAAGAAAATTACCCAAGTGTAATTGCTGAATAAAAGTCAGCCCCAAATCAGTCACAAGCAATAAAGATGATATATTTTCGGATGGCAAAATTTGGCTCACGCGTTGTGCATGACTGTCAGTGGCTAAACATTAAATACTCCAGTGAGTGTAGGCAACTAGCTGATGCATTTTTGAAGGATGATTTGCAAGATAACTTGTTTCAAAGAAATGTCCTTTCCATCTCAAGAGATCTGCCAGTTAAGGTAGAACTGAGCCTTATTGTTAGCAAATGATGTTAGATGCTATTAGTTAAAAGCTCTCAAAGATTTTCCACAGCAATGTTTTTAAAAAAGATGTGTAAATAAATGAAAAAATTATATAACTAAAAACCTTATACAATCCACAGTGAAAATGGTGTGAATTACACTTGTACATAAACATGAATGAATCAATGGGGTGCCGTTTAATACATCTGAGGAAGTGAACCTGGTACCCACTTACTCAGTTACCGTATGATCAGAATTGATGAGTACCGTGGAAAAGATCACAGCAAAGGCAATGCATTGCATCACCAACAGAGGGCCACAATGGGCATGAAAACTTCGGCCTGATTTCATGGAACTGCTTAATTGACAATCTAGTGCTAACAGAACGTGTATCTGTAGACACAACAAAAGCACGCTTAACCCTCAAGGAAATAGTTGCCCACATCAGCGGCAAAGCAATCCATGCTATCTCCATGCAACCGTTAGCTCATTCAAGTTGTGACGTTCTGAAGCAGCAATAAGATTCTCTGCTACAGTAAGCACACATTCACACAAACTATTAAGTAGCACTGTGAAATTGGGCCTACCCCCTGCATTATAAATGTGTGAGTCTATGAGCATGACTTCTCCCTGGTGTGTTGGATGTGAGATGAGATCACTGGGATAAACTTCTCGGAGCTGCTAAGCAAAAACTCTGCTTGGAAAATTTATGAGCTAAGCAAAACTCAACAGATAACCAGTCACACGCCACACAAGATCACATACCCTTTTGGCTGGTAATCTGCTAGTTACCAAATTTATGTGCTTTGCAAATACCTGCGCTTGGCAGCTCCTAGGCTTGGCCACTAGCGATCACCCTTTTACTTGGCGACAAAGCTAAAAACCTCGGACACCAACACAGGGGCCAATTTTGCTTGAAGTTAAAACTTTCACCAACACAAATGGACTCACTGGCTTTGCCCGTTTCAAATGTAGAGGTGGAGTTGAACATGCCCTTCTGGGGTGACATGTTTCGGCCATCCATGGTGTCTTCAGAGAAGCGACGGGAGTAGTTCAGGTTAGCCTCGCAGCTCCCACCCGAGGATTGCTTCTTGAGGACAGGCGGGATCTTACTGCCTCGCATCCTGCCATTTTATTGGGGGAAAAAGGTTCAAAAAAGGGTTCGAAATATGTAACTGGGATATGACATTAAGAATACTGTGTTCTAAAATAAGTACATGATCTATGGGGGTTATAGCATCAGTGCTCTCTAATCAGAGGTTATGGGTCCGTTGGATCATTATTCAACAAGCTCTTGTTAGAACAGTTTAAAGGTCACATACCTGTGTAAGAATGAAACATTTCAATTCTTTTTCACTGAATTCATCCTGACAATAAAATACACTCGCCCTTGTTCTACAGCATACATGTATTTCTGAGATGAGGTAGTGTTTACAAGGTGGGTTTGTACCTCCCTATTGACTGCTGGGTTCCATTGGCCACACACGCTTGGAGAGAAACGTTAAACCTACATGTACTTTTTCACTTCAGCTTTTCATAGCCAAAACCCAGTGTCATGAACGGACAACAGAATTGCTCAATATGGGGGGGGGAGGGGAACAGGAAAGGCAATATGGCATGGAGTCGTCAACCTTTCAAGTTTCTTTCCAGGTTTCAATGAAGCTACTCTCTATGTTACCAAAGTCACACACGGCCACTTTTGGTTTCAACTGACGTAAATACTCCGCATGAGTAACAAACCAAAACAAATCGTACGGGGAATGTACGTCAATTGGCATGACTTCTTGGACATATTGCAGTCTTGATACCGGTACAAAGTAATTAAACTGTGACAGGTATGGAAGCAAAATACAGCCAGTTCTGATGTAAACACTGTACGGTAAGTTTTGATAAAGACACAGCCAGCTTTTATGATGTGTACATAAAATACTAATATCACCAATTTCACAATGTCCATTACTATCACCTTTTGATTGGATACTCTCAACTGTGATGTATACGCTCCAACTTTTTGTCACTTTGGTACTAATTTCTATAATTACAAAGGCTTTGAAACATATGGCGGAATTTCAATTTCAGTTTTATCATACACTGGTACAAGTTTACAAGCACTGTAATTTCAGCACTTTCAGTGTAGGAAAAACAATGAGATCATATCAACGTTTCTGCTTGTTAAGTTTTCTTCCAATGCTCAAAAACCACTGAGCACACAAAAGCCAGAACAGTTAATCCAAGTTGATATTCATGAATCATGACTGCCTAATACAGGCAATCAACAATAAAAAGCACCACCAAGAGGTTGACACAGTAAAGCTATTTTTTTTCCACAGTGCACTGTGAAAAACAGCTTTTCTTTATCAACAGAAACAGTAGACAAATTTTCTTTGCCAGCTCTGCTGGGGATCTTAAATTTTCCAAATGTTTGTTTGGGTAGAAGATTTCCAGTAAAATTTTAACTTATCAAGACAAAGTTTTTGGTGAGGTGGCAGAATGTTGCTCCGAGAATTCAACAGTCAAACATTCGCGCAAGTATCCACAAAAACAAACGCAAAGTTACGTTGACTGTGAACTTGGAAAACCAGCCTCTCTGTGGCAACATCTTGGTGATGCCCTGCATCGTACATTGCTCATATTTCGGTCTATTTAATTCCTGCACCTTGATAACGAGCCTCCACCCTCAATGTCGATCCGGTGGGGCAGCGACGCCTCGGTGGACTTGCTGCGCTTCAACTGGGGCTCAGGCACCGGCAGGTTGACGGTGATCATCTTCTTGTTGGGCGGTGGCGTGCCTTTGGCGGTCTTGTTCTTGACCCACTGTTTGGGGGTAGGGGGCGGGGTGACCGTGTACTGGTTGCGACTGTGGGGCTCGATCAGGCAAGGGGGTGGGGTACGGGGCACCAGGTGGACGCCGGGTGGCTCCGAGGAGGCCGAGCCCATGGAGGAGGTGGAGGTACGCTTCTGTTTGGGGCTGGTGCTCTCGGGGCTGTTGGAGGTGCAGGAACTGGTGTCAGTGGGCTCCTTGTCTGAGACGTCCTTCATGTTACTACTGACTCCATCCAGCTGAGCTGATTGGGATAAAATTATACCAGAAGATAAAAGACAGAAAGTAAAAATTAACGAAATCTGGCACAAATAGAAAATAAACAGCTACAAACCAAAATAGTGACCACAAAAGGCTGGTTCATACTTCAGGCAAGGTGACTGTCATCACATTGTCGGAGTTGAAATGAGCTCAAATTTGCAAATTCATAGCATCTCCACATGAGAAACTTACTCATTTGCGCATGGTAATTTTATGAGTACGTACTTCCAATCTAAATATGAGCTCAGGCGAAATCGGGAGCAGTGCGGCAATGGGAACACCGACCAGCAAAAGCATTTCTCAGTCCGAAAACTTTCACTTCAATTTTTTTTTAAAAATTTTCCCTGACTTTCTGAGAACTATCCAGGCAAGATTTTTTTTCCCCTGAAGTGAATGGTCTTCAGTTTCACTGCGATATCAGACATGTAGCAATTAGGCAAGTTGGTGACGAAACTGTTTTGACTGAAACAAAAATTCTGACAACAAACTTAACTTGCTCTGCTGTGGCGACATGGGTTATTTGCACACTTTTTATTTATTCTCGTGGTGTAGTTTGGCACACTAAAAAATCAACAGTGAAATACTACATGTAGTATTTTGTTACCGAAAGGTTTCTTTTGATCGATAAATAAAATCAACTGCTTAAATTGTACATGTATCTTCATGTTGCAAATCTCGTTTTTTCCCCGATTGTGTTCGGTGTGACATATCGGGTCTGTTTTCACTTGGGTTTCTGATGACATGTTACTTTCTGTGGTCACATGGTTATTGGAAAAAGTCAGCGATTGGACTGTCCATGAATGGGCATGCAGTAGCAGTCAGGATGTTGCAGTAGGTGTAGATGCAAATTGTGCTGCGGGATGCGGTGTGGCATGCACGAGGTCCCATGGCAGATTTGGTAATATTTTTTGATCGGCGTCACGAAAATGTCGAGATAACCGGATACAAGCCATTTATTCCGAAATCACGGTACATACATCTGCCAATACATGTAAATGTAATTCACATACATAACAACATGTGGATACATGTACATATGCACATATGCGGTGCACATGTTGAGCATCCATCCAAGTGGTTTAATTTAAATGCTTATAAGACATGTAAGAGAGCGCTATAACGGCAATCTACTGTAAATCAGCTGTTCGGTGTTCAGTGCTTGTTTCCAACCTGCACCATAGCCAGCTTTAATTTTGCCTGTCGCATTGTATTTTGCTCAAAACCGAGAAACATATTGCGTTGAAACTTTTATGTTGTCTTCCTCAACTAATCTGAATATTCCTGAGAATTGAAGAACTTTTCTCTCAGACTGATTTTCCTCCACTTTCCATATTCAGAGATGCGCATGTTTGAAACCACAGAGAACAAAAAATTTCCTGAAATATGTACATGCACAAATACTACTTAATGAAAAAAGCTTGCAAAATTATTTCCCCACAACCACTAAATCTGTGAAAATCTTTTCCCACTTGTGAGAAAAAGTGCGAAAATCTTTTCTCACTTGTGGGAACATCTGTGAAAATCTTTTCCCATTTGTGGGAAAAAGCATGAAAATATTTTCCCACTATTGGCACACTTTTTCACAATTTGTGAAATGAAAAGGAATTCCCTGGGAAGAGAAAAAATGTGAAAAAAATTTGCCCATTTTGGTATTAACTTTCAATTGCAATGTACTGTACATACACACACATATTTACATACCAGCACTGAAATTACCTTACTCCAAACATTTCAAACGCAAGCCCATCGCATTGTCTGCCATACCTCGATATGCTCTCTTCATGTTTTTGCAGGCAACCAGTAGCCTCTTCACCGTCTTCTCTTCACATTCGCAGTGAATGGCCTGAGACCTGATGTCGTACTCCGTCATTTCCAACAGGAGCGACAAGTCCTGCAACTTGTCCAGCATTCTCTGTGGAACAAACAAAGGTCATGTTCATGTTTCACCCTAAAAAGTCCTTTTTTTATCTTTACTGGAGAGTGACGTAGCAAAACAAAAAGGTGCACGTGAACGTACACATACTTTGACCATATGCAGAAACTTTGTTTCTGCTAAGCCAAACACTTCAGCGCTTAGATGAATTGGGCACCAAATGGCTCAGTGAAACTAACCAATACAAGCTACTTTTACTCTTGATTGGCCAAAGCTGTTTTCATGAAGACCATACCAATGGCAATACACTGTTGGGTAACAAGACAACGGAATGAAACTAGATGTGCTAATGAGCAGTACCAGCTTTGAAACTAACTCTGCCACTTGTATGCAATGTAAGCAACCTGTACATACATGTATTTATTTAACGTGTTCTTAAACAGCACATGTACAAGAATCCAGAGATCTATAACTTTAACGTTCACATAAAGACCGATCTTGCACAATGCCTTTATAAGATCATCAGCGACACCAGTACCAGTACCTCCAGCTAGTATTATTTTACTTTACATCTTATGAATGTATTTTCGCATTAACCCACTAAACCAAACATGGGCCATATTCTGTTTGATTCTAGTTACTGAGGCAGAATAGGAATGAGAGAATCGTTTACTCTCACTTCTTGAAGTAGCAGACCGCACACTTAGCCGTTGCTAAGATTTAGAAAGCTGGAGTATCTGCAGAAATCTGAAGAGAGTTACACGTAGGGTTGGGGCTAAAGGCATGAAAGTGGACAATATTTAAACAATTATTACATTGTTGACCTCAGATTTTTGTTGTCACAAATACTAATTGTAACTGACCCTTATTTGAAAAAATTCCAATCCTGTGCACAAGCCCAACTCAGCCTCTAACAAGATAATCAGTATTACCCTTGGACCTACATGTAGGACTGAAGAGCCTAAATATAGGCATGTTAGTGTGGGTACGTATGTGCCTGTGAGCAGGGTGAATTTATAACACATGTGTAGAGAGCACACGTCTGGCAGACACTGTCCCCTATGAGTGAGACTAGGCTGGGAGACACGTTAACAGGATTCAATCAGGAAAAGAGAGGAATTAACAAAAAAGGTCAGGACGCAGGGAGGAGAACCGAGCAGAGTTAAAACTCTGGCCCAGGGAAAAAAAAAAAAAATCTGTGACCGCACACATGCGTCTGTGCGTACGTCACTGAGAGCAAGGAGTCTGCTAGACTGGCCCGGAGTCTTTCCCCACCGAGTTGGGACCCAAAATAAACTGCAGGGGTGAGAAGGAAAACCCCACTCATGCATCATTGGATTGCACAGGACAGATGTGCCCAAACTAAAAAAAGTGCCATTTTTGAAGCCCGGCAGGGTTGAGTCCCTTGATGCAATAGAGGTATGCCACTTGTAAAACAGTACTATCACTGCTCGTTATGACTCAATGACGTTTCCTTCCAACAGCAGGCTGTGGCACATCTAACGTTGAACCGGGAATCTCCACTGCAGGAAGATTACATTTTTCCCCCCTGATATTTTGACAGCAGAACTGCAGTGTGGTGATTTTTTTTTCGTGGAAATAACCTACCGGTAACTGATAATATCATGGCTAAAGAAAAAAAAAGGGGGCTCTTACGTACATGTAGATAGCATCTATTTTTTTCCTTCCTTTTTTTGGCATTTGTACTCAGTATACGTCAGTGAAGTTAATTTCAAACATGTAAATCTGACCATTTCTAGGGAAGGGAAGCCCCTTACACATAATTCTCCTTGACTGCGTATTTCCCTGTGCAACTGACATATTAAACAAGGTTGCATACGTATGGCAAGTGTCTGAGCGCGGACAGAATGATCAAAGTGGCATTTGCTGAAATCAACTTTGTGCTGGATGAACCAATTCTACAATGGTTGCTCCAGTAGCAGCCAGTCTGTGCACAGAAATGTACATGTGCATGAAAGTCAAGCCTAATTACTTCCAGTTCTTTTAAAATACCGTCAGGAAGATTAAGAAGTTTTGGCAAGATTCAGAAAGGAACCTTATTTTGCATTTTGGTGCATGTGCCACAGGTGGACACTGAAAAAAAAGAACATTGCGAATACTTTTACATGTACTGGTATGCTATCCTTTTGGATAGTTCTAGAACTGCCAATCTGCACAGAATTATCATTTGTAAGTGGACAACGTGCACACACAAAATATACGGGGTGCGGCGATGTCTTACCTGGACCTCTGCTGTCCAGGGAAGTCACCACAAAGGAAACAGTCTGTTACAAACCGTGTCACACGTGATCAAAAAGGGCCCATTTACCACAAACATTTTGCCCTTTCAGTCCAACCCATCACCCACCCTTCCCTTTTTGGAGCTTCTTTCGAAATGAAATTAGTGCCCTCCATCCCAAGGCGGGAGTCGAATTGCCCCACCGCAAATTGAATCACTTACTATAAAAACAGGGAAAGGTTAGGCAAGAATAAATGAAGGATTGCCGGTGAAAGACAAGGATACATCTATCTTGTTTAAAAATATATGCCGCCGAAAAACACTTTGGCTTTCTTCCCTTCACTGATCGATGAAACTCCAAGTGCGTCATCCATCACTCTCTCAGACGTCATTGCTTTTATGTTCAATCCGTCAAGTACTTCCTGAAACTATTTTCCCTATGACAATCTTTTTTTTGGGGGGGGTTAAAGTGTCACAAGGTTGGAGTTTAATGTTAAGCTTGGGCCTGCTTTCAACACTTTTTACAATTTTGTTTTTACTCAAATATTTTTACATTATATCCCACTTCCACACCTAACATACATGTATCTCAAACCTCTGCAGTGGTATCACTTATTGAATTTAGAAATTCATAGAACAGTCTAAATAGAGTTTCCGGCCTACATTGTGCTGAGAGAAAATGAACGTGCCTACAATGTACACATGCATTTTAAACTTTTCATCACAGAGGCTTTCATGGACATTTTGTGGTTCCTGTTCTAATGAAAGCTGCAAAACTCCGTGCAAAACAAAAGGATGGAGGAAACTTGAAGCTCCAACTTCTTCTTTTTTTGTTTTTTTACTTTACCTCTCGTGCATTTCCTTGGATGTCTACGACATGCAGCAATTGTCGCAGGTTGGGGTACTGGTTGAGTTCGTTATCAAGAGGATAGCCGTTGTTCTTGACTCGCTGTTTGATTGCTAACTGCCGACCAAAGAGCTGGGCTAACTTGCCCTGTAGAAGAAAATGAAAAAGAGAATACATCTATTGTTTTCTTACTTTCCAAAAAAACAATCCATTTGTCAGAGATGAGAAATCAACAACAAATCCAACAGACGCAAGAAACAATGACAATATCGTGACAGTGACAACAATAAAATACTGTGCTTTTCTTGAGCTTTAAATAGGTAACACGGCATCTGTTCTCTCACAACTGATGAGAATTAGGTGCATCTTGCACATGCGTCATATATGTTTGTGTGTAAAAAGTACAAAATAGTTCTGAAACCTGGTGATTTAATCCCTCACATCTGGGCAAATCCCGGGAAATTACATTCCTGCTTGGCACGAAATTCAAACGAGTTCCAGATTGTCAAGGGGTTGTGATATTCTACTTGTGGGTTAGCAACAGACGCCACACTGGCCTGAAATATCTTCTAAGAAACCACACCACGGGACATGAGATGGTTTTTTCTTTGGAACAATCACTCAGGCTTCAACTCGGAAAGTGAACCTCATTTTAGAATGAATAGAAGCAGCCATTGATAATAGATGTACATGTAGGAAAACCACAGCAGGAAACCAAAAGCAACTGTATGAGTTCCTGTTCTTAATGAATTACTGTGAGCCGAGATTTTACACAGGGTAGGGTGGTTTGGATATGGGGAATGGTCCCTCAAGTGTCCCATGATTAGGAGGAAGATTCATGTATTGAAACACTGTTCATTTGTCATACAAAGGTACGGACACGTATTGTTCCTGAGACTACATCACATGATCATCACAAGTATTAGATGACTAACACGAAGTTGAATGACATGAACAGCACACAGTCGGGGGATAATGTAACAGAAGACGTGATCATGTGCAGAATGTATGTCAATGTATACATACATGAACATCCCTGCCAACATGGCTACAACAGCACAGGTCTGGGAGCCCATCCCTTATCAGTACAGAGCAGGCCACCATGCAGGAAGTTACAGAATACATTGCAAGGCACCAGTTCCGGACTTCCTCGGAATCAGGACGTGTCATGGCTACTGAATTTCTCCTGATCTCCAAATTAGGCAATGTGGAAAACGGTTGAAGTATTACGGTGACAATTTGACAGAGATCACTGTCACTATCCATTTTGATATCAGAAACCAAGTTGAAGCAAATTGACAAAGAACTTTTAGATGTGGGTAATTCCAGAAATTAGGGGTCCAAATGGGTGACATTTTTGTGTCCCTGTTACATCTGACCTTTGTTATTTGACATGGAAATATCACTGGAATTGATTTCAGACTATTACTATTTCTTTGGCAGGTGCTTTGCATTAATTCATCACTCTTGAAAATTAGATCATGTTGTTCTAAACTTACAAAATCATATGTCAGATGTGACGGGCATGAAAAAAACATGGACCCTTCATTTCTGGAATTACCCATACACATGTACATGTACCGTACCGGTATGTGTTTTATGTACATTGTACTGTACATGTACATTTGTAAACGGTTTGTACAGTAGTGTTGGGCGATTCCAGCATTTTTGGAATCGATTCCGATTCCGCCCATGAATCGTGATTCCACTCGGAATCGATTCCAATTTTTACATGTGCAAATGCCATGCTGAGTATACCCGGGATTACATGCAAAATACACTTGTAAGTTGTTTCCTAAACACTTGTGTTATTAAAAATTATCCCCTTTTAGTTGCATCAGAAACATTAAAGATTAATTATCATTACAGATTTTTAAATCAGAAATTTTTACTTGATGGAAGCATATCATTTATGGGAAAAGATTATCAATCTATGTAGCCCACCGGCTTTCAAGTTTTCCAGTTGAAAAACATGTAGAAGTGACCATGAGTTCTAAAATGCGCATTTGACAAGAAAGAAACACAGGGTACGTACATTGTACCTTTATTTTCATGCCGCCAAACTGAAGAAATATTTTTTTCTTAAAGTCCCAAAAAATGTGACCTTATTCCACCAACGATGAATTACGATAGTTTTCTTGATCTTTCGATTGTAAATTCCATCAACGTCTGGACTGCTTACGTGCCGCACAACACCGCTTGCGTCAGCAACCTGTTCGTGCAATCGCTGGTAAACATGTCTAAAAGCTACATTCTTCCTTTGCGTATGCCTGCTACCAGCTTCAACACGAGGCTGTTCCAAGGCAGAGATGGGAAATTTTGATCGTTGCTCATTTGACCTTCCATTCACTCAACAGGTTGAGTAGAATTTCTTTTCTTTATGGCAGAAATGAAGGATGGAAAGTAGTCAAAGATTTGTGTTTTGGCAGAGTGAATGACGGTAATCATGGTGCATATCTCACAGACTCAAACACGGAGCATGCACAAAGAAACGCTTGCAGTCGGCCCACAGCCACAGGTCCGTACATACATGCACCAACGGAGAGCGGTCGGTGCATGCAGGACTATTAGAAACATGCATGAATTTAAACAGCGATCTCCACCTGGGCTGATGCCATTGCCGATCTCACCAGCTTCTCTTTCTTATGAATGGTTTAAGTTTAGTTGGCAAACCTGGAAATATTTGACTTTGAATAACTTTGGATCGCTGATTTTATGTCAAGGTTTGTGGGTTTTGGGGAATTTTCCAAAAGCTGGCATCATGGGAATTTTCAAATGCTTCAACAGTTACTTGCATTTGGAGTATTTCATGGTAAAGGGAGCATTAATATCAGGCAAAGGGCTGCATTGTTCAGGTTTTTTCTTTCAGTTCTGAGCAAATTTTTGTAATATGTGAGGAAGTACAGGTAGGCCTACTTTTCCCACCACAGTTTGCTTCGACCTTGAAGATTAAAGCGCGACGTTGGTCCAGCGGAAGATTTTTTTTTTTAAAGTAATAAACACTCCAAGGAATGAGTTTCTAATTGGTGTCAATCCTTCAGATGTTACAATTGAGTTTCCAATAAGAAATAGAGGGTAATCAGCAACAAGAAATTTCATTGCAAGGAATTTAGCATGTGGGAAAAACTCAGATGTACGTGTAGTTTTCATCACTCACAATGTAGCACCCAAATGCTCAACATGTTAAGGAGTCACAATTTGGCATGCAGCCAACAGTGGGCCATCAGACAAATTGGTCGGAGTACTGCACGGTGCTGCTGCTATTTTGCAAAGCATTCGGGCCATGTCTCGTCACAGGCTTCAGTTTTTGGCTACGAAAATAAAGCCTTGCAGTTTAAGTTCCTTGCTTTGGCTTAAAACCACACATTTTTTTCACAACTCGACGGATCATTTTATATGGCAGTCTTTTGGAATCGCTGGACTGTTCCCGGAATCGGATTTCAACGTTATGGAATCAGCGGTGGCGTGGATTCGATTCCTAAAAAAAGTGGAATCGCGACTCCGATTCAAAATTTGGAATCGTTTCTACCCGATTCCAGTGTGGGTTCGCCCAAGCCTGTTGTACAGTAGCAAGTATCATAAGCTTGCTCTTACGCACAGGTGTGTTTAAGTCCCTAGCTTGCTCCAAACTGCATGTACAACGACCCATTGCCTATGTATGTGCCAATCATATTTTCAGTTTAAGTTATGTGGGCATTCTTTATTTTTTCTTAACCAACAAGCGTATCTACAGTAGCAAAAATAAAAATCTAGAATTCCAGTTGAGTTTTGAGATACATGTGAGGTGTGCCAGTCCTGTTCCTTTCACATTGTTTCAAGCCAAAACCTACATTGGAGAATTTTTTTTCTCCCTTTTCCCCTTTTCTCTCAATGCTCACATCGAGTCAAAATATTGCCTTGCCCTTGCAGACTATCAACAACAAAAAAATGGAGGAACTGACACACCATTTTATGCTGAAGTTCCTACACAGATTTTGAAACATTCAACTGGGGAATGATATGTGTTCATGTCTTGGTCAATACATGGTCTGTTCAGTGCAGACAGCATGATACACTGATACGGTTTGAAGATGCATGAATGAAATTTTCTGATGGGCTTCATAAGTTATGCATTGTTATATGTAAGCATTATCACAGATGAACGAGAAAATTACGTAACATTGGCAATCTACTGAACACACACATACAGGAATACTGATACCAGTACCTTTCAATTGGCATTTCCCAATTTTGCATAATTGTAATGCCCACAAAGTATCAGTTACTGCTCATATTATCTACATGTACCTCTAACAAAAATTTCTGGCGTAATTACAGTACCAGTACATGCACAGTGCATGTACATTTAACACCTTGGGTTTTTCACCACCTAACAGTAAAACAGTATAAGTTTTGACGATAACATACTGCACTTTTGACTTAAAAGTAAAAAGTATACGTAGGTACATGTACATGCAGCCCGAATTTGCAAATACATGCAGCAGCTCATGTACACTGTTATAAACTTGAGACCTGGTTGATTGACGACATTACAAAAGCGAACAAAAAAAATAAATCTGCCAAGATTCTGAAGCATGGTTGCAGACTCCCAAGCTTGCACGTTATACCAGTACAAATACTATGTGCATACAGTACATGTATGAGCAAAATTGAGCACCTCCAGGCACTGAAAAGCTGACCCCTCTTGAAGCCACATTTTTATGTGCATCTACAAAATTTCAGGCAGATCAGTTGAGTTAGCTGGTGTCCAGGGTCTGCATAATAAACCTCCCAGGTCAGCCCGAAAAAAAAGGGGAAAAAAAAGAGAAGAAAAAAGAGCTGGTATCCAATCAGTGGCAAGCCAGGTGGTAATTTATGAAGGATAGGGGCCATTATGTATGCAGGCTTGACAAGATGTGGGGAAAGGAAAGGAGGTAACAGTATACAAATTAGACAGGTAATATCATCAATGCACATGTATTCAGGACAGACGGACTGAAGATGGCAGATTTTCATAATTTATGGCTGCAAGATGCACCAGGCTGATTGTGAGGGTTTGGGCCACTGAGCAGGCTCAATAAATACACGTGTGTTTGTGGCTTACAATGCATTATTTACTCTACACCTTGGAAAAACACCAGAATTACACATGTGCCCATATACGTATTAAATTTGGAGAGCTAATTTTCAAATCTCAGCACGCGGGAGGTACATTATGTGTCCACATGCAATATAAAGTAACTTTGACTTTAGACTAATATATTCAAAGAAGGAAATGATATCAAGTCTAGTTGCTGCAGCACTGCAAATACATATACTAGTACCATTTTACATACAGGCAAGAGATGAAATGCATACAGGCTAAGTGAGTGAAAGTCTGTCGCTAAATGTGAAACCAACGATGCAATAGCTATAATCTCCTTCTCATGGTACATTTTACAAGACTCATTTCCTTCATTTAATGATGATTCATACGCAGTTACTGATGTGCACGTGACTGAGAAAACTCAAGAACATGTACCGAAAAAGCCCATTCATTTTGACTTGCCTCATTACCAGGCAGTACTGATTCATAAACTAAGTATACACCGTGTAACAACCCATGTTTGCCTGTGTACTGGGTGATCTGACTAACTTTGCTTCTTAATGTCTCAGGAAGGCAATGTGTTTATTTGGCTTTCCACAATTGGGAACCAGCCAATGTGTCCACTTCATACGTGTATGATTACCACTTTTGGCTGGTTGCCAGTACATAGTATTAGTCTAGTCCACAGTTTATGCCAGTATGCCGGTGCACGTACAATAAATGTGTCAAAACTAATTACATGTAGGCTAAAAACACCACAAGCAGAAATATATGCACAAACATTTACAGAAATCTTACTGATAAAACTGACAAACCTGCCTGTTTCAGAAATGTCAGCATATCAAGAATTTCAATAAACAGATAACAATTTTCTGCTAAGGAAAGGCTTAGCACTGTGCGTTTCTAAAGAGCAACCAATCTTTACGTGCGAGATGAAAACTCAAGTAAATTTTCAAGGATCTCTGTGTGTGTGTAACGGTAATGTAACTACTGCAGGGAACCATTCATTTTCAAGTACATGTATATGGCACGAAGACGACACTTTTAACCCGTGCGACGAGTTCAAACTTTCTCGTCAGTAACCAGTAACCAAACTAAACATTTTCTGGTGCATAAGCCGTTGGCACAAGAAATACAGGTGCTGATCAACAATGTAAGTTTGATTCATTTCGTAGTGCTATCGTCATACACCACAGAAACTACTGTTCATGTACATCATACATGCAAATGGGGATTTGGACTGCAATAGTTCATAGTGTTCGTGTGATTTCCCTCAATAAAAGGGACAAAAGTTTGATGACCGCTGATGTCTGCTTTATCATCAATTGATAAAGCTGTTACTGAAGGCCTGCATGTACCAGTACATGTAGACCCTGTACGAACATGTACACTGGGCCAAGATATTACTCCAGACTTCTGTTACTGATTTCTGTAAATGTCAGGGTCGTAGCTTCATCTTCATTTTTAACTGATCCTGCACTCTGTTTTTCCTGAAACCTTTGTTAACAATATGGGCACCTGGAAATATTTTACAAACACGTTCATAAAAAAAAAGAAATCTTGGTAAAAAAAATGTAAATTATAATAATTTTAAAGTTAGCTTTGCATGCACAATGTACATGTACCAGTATGCAAAATGGCATGCACAACAGGCTTTCATATATACATGTACATTGGATTTGTGAGGCCCTTCAAATTACACTTAATGTATTTCTTTTGAGGGCAACAGTTTTGATTAATATTTAAAACAGCCAGCCTGGTCCTACATGTACAATAGTAGTACATGTATATAGGAATTACACATACACATACATGTACTAGTATTACACCTGGGTCACCGGGTCTCATTTTGGGCTACAGTAATTTTTTCACTTTTGATGATCTTGCCAATGTGGTTATTGTGAACATTAGTTTCTTGTTACTAAATGTATTATCTATCCTGTATTTGTACTTATTTGTCTTGGCTAAATAAAATAGCAACCATACAGAATCTTGAGATACTTAAAGGGAGTATTTTTCACCAAAGAATATCATTATGATGTATGTCATCCATCTGTGCCTTTCAACCAAGCATTTGTAGCACATTTGTACAGAAGAGTTTTGTGTGTGGAATGTTTGCATTGTTGGGTAATGACGTTGACCATTTTTGTTGTATCTTCTGAAAGACAGCTTTTTCAAACAGACTAACTGGCCCACTGTTACATTAACTGATCAACTGAAATGCACTTGCTGACCTCTTGCGAACCAAGTAATGTACGCATTAAGTGCAAAAACAATACCCCTTTTCAACATTTTACAGAATACTTTCAAGAGCTTATCCCCCCCCCAAAAAAATTATCCCCCGAATCCCGTACTCTAACAAATTACGAGATTCATGTGTATCATTTTAATATTTCAAGTCTATGGCTCACTTAAGAGGACTGTCAAGTGTAAAGTAGTTTGCTTGTTTATGTCCCAAATATTGACTCAGTTTTTTACATCCAGGGGAATACCCTCTTTCAAACTTACATCACTTCCTCCACACCAAAATCCTCTCTGAAATAAACAGAAAAAACATTAAAATGAAACTTTCTGCACCGGTATTGACAGTCGGTGAGTCATGCTCTCTTGGCAGGGGAGTAAACACTCTGATTCCGAAACACCTTCCGGACAAGTATTGTAAGTGCATATCAGTATGGACAAAGTACCGTGGGACTCAGGAATCATTATGGAATTGTTGTTCTGTTATTGTCGTTGGTCCTTTTTTGGGCCTGGTGACTAAGACTGATCTGGGTGAATCCCAGGTACCAATGGGAACATTTCGCAACAGAATGAACCAAATGATGCTGAACCCAGCCCCTGGAGTTGACTACCACAAAATCACACCCTGATATACCGGTACCAAAATGGTTTAAAAAACCCGTTTGCAATCTTGACAGAGTTTGATAGCTTTCAATAAAGCTTACATGTATTAACTGGCACTGTGCCAGCATTTACATACATAAATCAAGAAACTGCTGCCCTAAATGTACATGTAAATCGTACACATGTATATCACTTAATCAAAATTCACAAACAGTGTCTTCATCACAGATTGTCTGTTCTTGAAAGCCCATAGGACTCCCATAAACTAAGCACTTTTCCAATTAAAAAATAACCAACATATATGTTGGCGTGCATATTTGCATGTACTCCAAAATGGTATTCATATATACTTTTGGTAATTACGATGCCAACCATAAATGAAAGAAGATAAATTTTTCACAAAAATATCTCTCTCGAGGACCATGGTGATCTCTTAAAAAATGGAAAATTGTGCGAATTCTCATATGCTTTTGGCCTCCTCCTTTGGCTAAAATGCACAAATTACTATTAGATTGCCAAGGATTTCCAAATTCTTCACTTGATGCACTATCAGGTCAGATCCCGAGAAAACAAGGAAAGGGAAAAAAGAAAAAGGAATTGTATTTGAATAAGTCCATGGCACACAAGCCTTGCCAAGACCTCAGAGATTCGCTGGGCAGAGAAGACCAGGGATACAATTGGAACCAAGCCAACAGTTCTGATTTCTCACAACCCCCCACCCATCACCCCAAATAGCTCTCGGCTACAGTATGGCTCTACGTCACAAGAGACTCCCCGCAGTTAATTTCACAAATCAATACTTCTCCTTGTAAAACTGCAGTGAATGTGGGCTGTGTTCGACTTAATCCTGTCTGGCTCCCTCCTTTGATGACTTACCGCACTGTCAGACTTTACAATGGACTTCCACTGCACCAGCAGTGGGGTAGTCTATTGACAACTACTAGCCCTACATGTTATGTCCTCACAATGAACCCTATTAACATGAGCTCACTGTGAGGGTTTTCATTTCTCCAAGCTGAATTTGACATGAGACAAAACCAGGCATTCATTCCAGTTGTGGTCCCTTTTAATTTATTCTTCATTCTCCGTACTGTCCATTCTCTTGTGTATTGAAAGAAAGGGCATCTTTGTCCCACATGCTTTAAATCTCTGTACAATCACCTGGCGAACTCGATACACATACAATGTAGAAGTACCGGTTCATATAGATCCCAAAATGTAACATCTGAAACCCTTTGTATACTTTTAGAAACAGGAAATTGCAATGATAAAATTCTTGAATTCTTGCAGCTCTACACAAGAGGTATACACCACTCAAAAGGATTGCGACAGAGGCTGGAGAAGAACACTGATGGATTTGGGGAGGGATATGGGAGACATGCCCATCCCCAAAGGAAAGATGTTTCACAATGAAAAAAACCTGTTCATCTGGGACACCTGTGTTTCATTTCCCTTCTTTTCTGAAGCCTGTAAAAAGTCCTAAC
>NW_019091689.1:0-61657 GCF_001949145.1 Acanthaster planci
ATTTTCAAATAGATATGCCATTTTGGAAAGAAACCCTTCAAATGGGGCTGGGGATTGATCCAATGGAAGTAGAGGCGGGTAGGGTTGGATAATCATGAAACGGTGAGATTCCAAGGTTATGCACCATTATAATTCAAATGAACAGTCGATTGCTGATTCTGCTCACAAGCATTGCACTCGGACAAGTTGTTGATCAGTACATTGTCTCGGACTGGGATAAATTAAACTACTGTATTACACAGAGGGTAAAAAAGGCGACTGAGGTAATTTAAACATACTCTTTTTGAGTTTATTTTGAATTTTTACAACAAAGAAAACGCTTAAGTAGTTTTAAACGATTGGAACAAGAGAAAAATAAATATGAAGTTTCAGATTAAAAAAAGAACCGAAACAGAAAAAGGTGAGTATCGAGTTGGCCCAGCAGTCTCGTACCCTTACTGGGAAGTTAGGGTGGTGAGAGAATTTGCTTTAGTCTCATATTCGATCCACTGAGCTACGGCTCACCTCGAAAAACACTTGGCAGGAATTAGATTATTAAACGTTCGTCAGTGATGGTGCAATTCATCAGTGTGATGCAATGCATTGAAATTCAGCCGCCTCCGAAACGGGCATCCAGAGCTATAGCTAGGTCTGCGCGTCTCCGCGCATTTCCAATGCAGCGAAGACCTAGACCTAGCCCTAGACAACAAATTCGGATGCAGCCTATGTGTGGGTTTTATTCTGTGGTGCCATCGTACGACGCGTACGGAGATGTGCCAATGAGAGACATGTTAATATCAAAGTCCGTTTCTTGGTTGTGAGAACTTTTTCTTTCACGCAACTGAATTTGCAACAGACAGTAAGTGCCATTTTGGTACTTTTCAGAATCCTACTCTCTCTCAGTTGTCCGTAGTCAGTCTTTAAGCTTTAAACTCGCTGAAGACAACTTTCGTGAGTCAAATAGCGATTAAACAATTTAGGGACAAATGGTACACTGCTAAACCTCTTTCATAATTGTGGAAATGTTGTATGTTTTCGAATGGATATATCATTTTGGAAATTATTTGGACTTTGGATGCATCCGATGGAATTAAAGATGGGCAGGATTGGATAATAAATGGCAAGATTCCAAGGTTATGCATGATTCTTATTAAAATGAACAACGAATTTCCGATTTCTCTCACAAGCATATTCAATTGGACAAGATTTGGATCAGCACATTGTCTTTGCACTGGGGAAAATTAAACTACTGATTGATAGCGCTTTCCTACTCAACTGATTTTCTGATCTACAGTAATTTATTGTAACAATCAGTAATTATTGATACGGTGAATATAACTTGACATAATTATACATTTATGATTCACAGATCGGATGCATGAAAAGTGAAAAGTATATATCCAACTTCAGTTTAAACAAATGAATTACATAGAGGGTAAAAAAAGGCTACGGCTGTGATCTTAACATGCCTATTTTTTAAGTTTCTTTTTAATTTTCACATCAAAGAAAACTTTAAAGTAGTTTTAAACGATTGAAACAAGAGAAAAAAATATGAAGTTTCAGATTAAAAAAGAACCAAAACAGAAAAAGGTGAGTATCGAGTTGGCCCAGCGGTCTCGTACCCTTACTGTGAAGTTAGGGTGGTGAGAGAATTTGCTTTAGTCTCATATTCGATCCACAGCGTATTGATCAGCGCATTGTCTTTGCACTAGGGAAAATTAAACTACTGATTGATAGTGCGCTCCTTCTCAACTGATACTCTGATCTACAGTAATTTATTGTAACAATCAGTTATTATTCCTACGGATAATTTTACATTTATCATCAACAGATCGGCTGGCATGAAAAGTGAAAAGTATAAATCCTCTTCAGTTTAAAAAACATAATTACATTGGAGGGGTAAAAAAGGCCTATCGGTGTAATAATTCAAGACCGCATTTTCGTGTATGATGAATTTTCCGAACAAACAAAAGTTAGAGCAGTATTTCACGATCGCAAACATGAGAGAAATGAGAGAAAGTTTTATACAAAAAAGAATTAAGAAAAGAAAAATAGAAAAAGGAGAGTATCGAGTTGGCCCAGCGGTCTCGTACCCTTACTGTGAAGTTAGGGCGGTGAGAGAATTTGCTTTAGTCTCATATTCGATCCACTGAGCTACGGCTCACCTCGTAAAACACTTGGCAGGAATTAGATTATTAAACGTTCGTCAGTGATGGTGCAATTCATCAATGTGATGCAATGCTTTGAAATTCAGCCACGTCTGAAACGGGCATCCAGAGCTATAGCTAGGTCTGCGCGTCTCCGCGCATTTCCAATGGAGTGAAGACCTAGACCTAGCCCTAGACAACAAATTCGGATGCAGCCTATGTGTGGGTTTTATTCTGTAGCGCCATCGTACGACGGAGATGTGCCAATGAGAGACATGTTAATATCGAAGTCCGTTTCTTGGTTGTGAGAACTTTTTCTTTCACGCAACTAAATTTGCAACAGACAGTAAGTGCCATTTTGGTACTTTTCAGAATCCTACTCTCTCTCAGTTGTCCGTAGTCAGTCTTTACAGCTTTAAATTCCCTAAAGACAACTTTCGTGAGTCAAAATAGCGATTAAACAATTTAGGGACAAATGGTACACTGCTAAACCTCTTTCATAATTGTGGAAATGTTGTATGTTTTTCAAATGGATATATCATTTTGGAAATAAACCTTTCATTTGGACTTGGGATGCATCCGATGGAAGTAAAGATGGGCAGGATTGGATAACAAATGGTAAGATTCCAAGGTTGTGCATGATTCTTATTAAAATGAACAACGAATTTCCGATTTCTCTCACAAGCATATTCAATTGGACAAGATTTGGATCAGCGCATTGTCTTTGCACTGGGGAAAATTAAACTACTGATTGATAGCGCGCTCCTACTCAACTGATACTCTGATCTACAGTAATTTATTGTAACAATCAGTAATTATTGATACGGTGTATGTAACTTGCCATAAATATATATTTCCCATTCACAGATAGGATGGCATGAAAAGTGAAAAGTATATATCCTGCCTCAGTTTAAACGTCAAATGAATTAGATTGGAAGAGTCAAAAAAGGCTACGGCTACGGGAAAAGTTGAGTATCGATTTGGCCCAGCGGTCTCGTACCCTCACTGTGAATAATTCTGCTGCTACTTTTGAAAAAGACATTTTCCTTTGGTAATCTTTTTTTAATAAAAAAGAAAAGCAGTCATGTAAACTCTTAACTACGCAAGACAGGCAGTCACCTCTTAGTCTTTTGTTTTCAAGCAATGACCGCGGGAAGATACTGCGTCTCTCTAATATTGTCTGTGATTTTTGGCTCCTCCCATAAGATTTGGCCTGCTGAATATTGGAATTTGCATTTGTACCGTTGGAAATGCTTATTTGTTTAGTGTGAATGTTCCAGTGTCAGGTCTGTGCAAAGGGTTAAAAGGATAGCGCCCGGATAGGGCCTGGAAAGATAGGCCCGACTGACTAGACAATGAGTGCTTTCGTTGCTGTACATCTGAATAGCTTGTAAGTGTGACTGAAATTCACACACGGAGGTCTTGTGGTGGTCTTGCTGTATCTTATGGGACCTTGAAATGGTTTTTAACGGGTCTAGACCTGCAACACTGTAACCAGGAGCAGTGAAAACATTTTTTAAAAAGTAAAGCTGCAACGGAAAGAATGCCGCGGCCTCGAAA
Organism: Acanthaster planci; assembly: GCF_001949145.1. Next base: position 3,687 of record NW_019091689.1, read on the forward strand.
AGCTTTGAGTGACATTTTGCTAATTGGAGACAAGACGACAAGCGCAACAAACGCACTATTCTCAGTCCACTAAATAACATGGCGACAGACGGTCATGACAGTTCACGGCCACCAGACATGCCAGAGATCAGTGTTCACTGCTCACAGGAATGAAAACTAATTATGCTGTAATATTCACATCAACTGCTGTAAATTATGGCGTCCAAGCTGAAAAAGATAGCCTGTGACGTGAGCATTGATGACCCCGTGAGTTCGACTGACGATTCTGAACTGGGGAGTGAGGACATCGACTTGCAATTTACCGGGCGATTGTCTTTCCGGAAGTCTGCCCTTGGTGGTGACGACAGCGGTGATCTGTCCGCCGATGACGAGGACAGTGACAGAGAGAGTCAGCGTGGTGCAACCGGTGATGTCTCTCGTCGTAAAGGTATTGTTAAGACACTGATTAATAAAACAACTCAAAATGATGTTTCACATCACATGAATCATTCAATCAATCTTGTTTATTTTTCACATAACAATACAGTAAATATCACAGATTTACAGCAATAAATGTGGATGGGGACCTCTAAAAAGCAGAGCTTGTCTAGTAGTAGTGCCCCCAGAAATTAAGTTAAATAACAACTACAAACACACGCATAACGGTATACACACCCACACTTGTTTTACATACCTTTGTTCTCCTGTGGTTGAGGTAAATGCTCTTTTTTCTCCCACTAGGATAACTCCTTCGAGCTGTATTTTTGATGATGATTTCCTGGACTGTTCCTCTTCGTTTTATTGCAGATAACCTTGACCCTTGAATTTTTCACTCTGTTTTTATAAAACTTATCCTCAGGCCATAATTTATTGATTAGGCCCTATTAGTAGGAATATTGCCGATTGGGAACTCACCGGTAAATTTAAAATTTCCAGTACCGCAGTAATGGAGTTACTGCGATAATATAGAGACTGAGTATACATGTAGCTCAATTCAGAGGCTTTGTACAGTGTGCCCTCACGAAGGACAGGTCTTTGTTCCTGACTGATATGTACATGCATGTACATATACATGTATTGAGTACATACTCTGTACTTGAATTGCAAGTGTATTTAAATAACAAAAATGCCCTCTGTGAGGGCGCTTCAATGCATGTAACCTCTCTCTTTTACAAGTGTTGCTTAGACTTGCAAGAGTAACGTGAAGCACTGGGATAACTTGGCCCAGACTCTGTGCTACATATTCCATGTATCTCCATACCCCTAAGTCCTGCCACCTGTTGAAAAAATGTGGAGAAGTTTGTATTGTCATTTTTGACTTACAAATTGTCACCCATAGTAATTCGTACATAACAAGCAGGGGAAAAACATACGGGGCATAACTAGATGTATGTACATGTATATACTTTCCATTTAAATTCTAAACTAAAAATGTGACTAGAAAACAAAATATTCAGCTGTGAAATACTGACCATAAAACCCTGAATCTCAAGATGGTAATTACAGGATTAAGGAAGGTGTACGTGTGTATACATACATGTAGAACCCAGTCATTGTAACTTTGCCCCTCAGAAGTTAAGGCACGAAGAATATGCTGTTGATTTTTAGGATGGAGTTACGTGTACATGTAGGTTCCTGGCAAAAATTGCCAAGAGTAAGTGAATAACTTGAGGTAATTGAATTTAAAGATGGTTGCCACAGACTATTTCATGAGCTGGTTTCTCGTAACCAAAACATACAGCTTCCAATGCAGACAGTGTCGGCAGTGTCCACAGCCTTCAACTTGGTTCAAAGGCCAACAAGTTTCATCCTGGAAGGACCATCTTTGAGGTTGTGTCAGCCAAGACAATGAAAGATGGCAACTCTAGATTTGTCGTAAGTAACAAGTGGATACAAACAATTGATGCAGAAAATGATAAAACAATAGAGAAGGGGATGAAAATTGACAGTTTTCGTGAAAATGGAAATATCCAACTCCTCCGTCGTTGATAGTTTGTCAGTGTGTTACTGTTGGGTGCCCCCCCCCCGAGATATGTCCTCTCTCCTGATTATGTCCATGGATATGTTCACCCAGTATGTATAATTTGGAACTTGGGACACAAACATTTTCTTGTTGAGCATGCTTCGGGCCCTTGTCATTCCTAGCATACATTAGCCTTCTGTCTCACCTGTTTGGAAGACCTGCATACAGACTGCAAAGTCATATTAGTATAATCTCTGCAATCCGCATGTACATGTAGGTAAAGATACTGAAGAATGGATCTATAGAACATCTCCATTTCTTTAGCTCTTTCTTCTTCAATGACACTGATAATGAGATCAGTGCCCAGATAACATGCTCGTTTTATCAACGTTACATTTTGGATTGCAGTTGTATACTGTGGCTGTCCTGAGAACAATTAAGAATGACACCTCACAAGCCACTGTTGAGAGGAGATACTCTGATTTTCACCAACTGAACACCAGCCTACGGAAGAGATTCCCACGGATAATGGAGAACATTGAGTTTCCAAGGAAGACTCTGACCCGAAGCTTCAAGCATGATTTTATCGCTGAACGGAGCCGGGCTTTTGAGGCCTTCCTGACATGCATCTACAAGTACGAGTGCATCCGCCTGTCGGCAGAGTTCCAGGACTTCTTCTATAATCATGACCTGCGGATCGCCTACCGCTATATGACCCAGGGCAACTTCCAGGAGGCGGTGCCCTTCCTGCAGAACACCCTCCACCTGCAGGAGAAGATGCTGGGGCCTGAGCATCCAGACACAGCCCGGACACAGTGCGCACTCATCGTGGCATACATGTCTCTGGAGGAGGGTGAGGCCCACGTGCACGGCTATGCCGAGTCGGCCTGGGAGACCATTGGCAAGGATGAAACGAACCCTTTCCTCATACCACTGCTGCAGATCCTGATTGGCATCCGATGGAGGCTGCAGCTGGACAAGCGGGACCTGGAGAGCCGGCTGACGCGCTACGTAAAACAGGACATGGCAGGACCCATCAAAATGCCTACGCTGGAGGATCTGATCATGCAGTGTCTCTCCCATATGTAGAGCCGCCATTGTTCCTTGGATGCACCCTCAAATTCTTGAACAAGATTTTGCAATATTTATTTCCTTACCTTGCAATTGAGGAGCCTGCTATTCCATTCACTGAAGAGGTTACAGGGCGGAAAGTTATTGTTTACAAGCAGAGCTTAAATAGTTCACCGCCTTAACTGCCATTTAACAATATGGAAATTAAAAAAATCCTTAATCTTGCCTTTGTTTTCAGGCAATTTAACAAAACAAAGTTACAAAAGTTGTAATTGCACTTGCCAAATTACCCCTCATTTTGAGCAGATACAAAATAGTAAACAAGCACAACAAACTCAGTATTTGTACTGATCTCCACTGAGGCAGGAACGTGGATGTTTGGACTGTACTGGGTAGCCCTTTTTTCTCTTCATTATGTCTAGACAAAGATACCATACCACCTTTCAGTCTCAGGTGTATGTAAGGCCACACTTTTTTCTTTCAGGGATTACAGATCAGCTGGCTTTTTCTGTCCAAAGAGGAAATAAAATATTGTTTGATTTTGGCCCATTTTTAATTCTGTATTTCCACTGAATTTTTAGATTCTTGTAGCATAAGGGTCAAGAAAAAAATTAGGAAAAAAGATAACAATTATGAACACCATCGTTTACAGCAACACCATGCAACACAAAAAAATTACTTCATTTTCTCTGGCTTTTTACCAGTTTCCTTGTTTATCAAAACCATCGGGACAGAAACATGGCTGACCTTGATTCAGAAGTACATGTAGATGTTTTCCTTTCATCTCCAGCACTGCCTCAAAATGAGAAGAAAAATCTCTGTAATCTTAAAAACAGAAAGAAAATGTGGCCTGTAAAACTAGATATTAAACTGTTTGGTCGAGTGGTATGTAGAATCCAGGTCAAATTGATACGGATGTTGAATTTTATCCGTTGCAACTCTGATATCTTACAGATTGTGATCATATAATGCATTGTGCAATGTTAGCTTTTATACTACTTCCTCTAACTTTTTAACGTTCTGGTTGTGATGGGGGAATATGGTTACCTTGAGACGGCTTCTGTTTGGGCTGACACCATCGCTTGCAGATTCAGGGTGCCAAAGGGGGCCACCCCCACCTCACCTCAAAAAAAAAAAAAAATCGAAAAATAATTAGTGAAAGGTCTGTTTTTATTTCCCTTCCTTATATATAAAAATGAGCATGTAAAAATCCCCAAAAATGTAGCTTCACCTCCCAGAAAGGCCATAGGCATGTAAAAGTATGTGAAAAAACTCCAGATTTTTGGACCCCCCCCCAAAGCAATGAAACAACTTTGCTCCCCAACTAACTTTGGTTGTGGATCCGCCCTCGGACACCATCGGTCAGTAGGTTTGCATAATACGTACACGCACTTGCACTTTGCTCATTTCCAGTCTGTGGTCTGTTATGGGGGGGGGAGGTATGTAGACTGTCCCCTTTCCCAACGTCCTCATAACTGAATGGTGATTGAGGTGGGAACAGTCTTTCTGTTCACTGATGATTGGGCTCCACTGGGGACGAGCGTACGTGTATATTTACAGTACTCGTTGATTAATAGCATTTTGTTATCCTTTGGTAATGAACTTTAGAATGAGTGTTTGTGAACTGCATGGTTAACTGATCTTTATGCATGAATTTTGCGGTGTGTTAGAAATGGAGTGTTCCTTTTAAGACTTAAAAGGATCGCAATAGTTTTATGCTGAATGAAAAGTTCCTTTGTTTCGTCCTGTCGTGTGTATACATAGAGTATGTGTAAAGAATTATTTCATTGCTTGCCATAGCCCGAGCCATTCTTTTTAGACATGTACAGGTAGAAATTTTGATATGCAGTGCGCATTCCCCTGCTTGAAATGTGGTATTATTCCACAGTAGTGCTGGCCTTTCTGTAACACTGGATGAGATCATCCGTATAAGTACTGCCTTCGACGGATTAGTCTCAGTCACTCATGGTGCCAACTGACTTTTAATGCGTGTCTGGTGTTTTGCCTGAAGATTTGTTTTAAATTGACACAAAAGCCTACAGGTGAAGATCCGTTTAAGAACACCTTTTTGCCGAGCTAGATGAGACGAGTTGCCATGTCTAAATTCTTTTTTTTTTCAGTCCTTGCTAAGCCATAATAGTTTTTTTACCGGAAGATACCAATGACCGTGTTTGGCTGATTCGTTGTACATTTCTAAACTACTGTTGTGACGTTTTGAATGTACATGCACCTTGCATCTTCTCTTGATCGTGAAGAAATCCACACAGCTTATTCATCATGTACATCTTGTAGCCGAATATTGTGAGTGAAATGGTGTGCAGAACTCATGTATGTGTAATTCTTCAGATGGGTTTGAGATGTTCGAACGCTGCAACAGTTAAAATGCTATTGATAATACATGTACATTTACTTTAATCGTTAAGTACACGTAGTGAGTTCCTCTGATTTTTGCATTTCTCTCCACAAACTTTCTTTTCAGCTGAATAGATATATTTTTAATGTAAAAAGCCAGTTTGTTTTTTTTAAGTATCGAACTCATTTGGCCACGGTATATCAAAATGTCAATTGTATTTTATAATTTGTCAGTATTATGAAGGACACATTATATTGCTTCCTGCTGATGTTTTAAGATTTTACCTCTCAGCTGTTACTTTGTAACTCAGCCTCGCCAAAGGTTGGCTAAAGGACAATCTCTAATTGTACATGTATTTTATTTTTGCTACTCAGGTTGCCTTATAAGATTTTTGTATTTAATTTGCCACAACAGTTAAAATGCTTTGGTTTCCCAATACATGCAATTTGCAAACGGATCTAAGCGTCCCGTTTGCAACAGCCTTTTGTTTTTTCATGTGTCACATTTTTCTTTTCATGTTTGGCGAAATGCATGGAAAGAAGAGCCGCGGAGTTACAACAAGCGGCTTGCCTTAAACACTTACATGTACATGTACTTGCTTCATGTTAAAATGTACAACCGGTGCACTACAAATGAACTATATAAACATTTATTTATGATCTTCTGGGCTGGACGGGCAAACGTCGTGGTTTCACTTTGCAAACGCCATTGGTCACTGTTTCAAACGCCGTGGTTTTAAGTTAGAAGTCAACTCGGGCTCATTTTCCACTCGACTGAGTTTAAAAGTTGAACCTCGATGTATGCATGAACCATGGCGTACGAGGTTTTACGTTTTATAAGTAGAATCGGGACATTAGAAAGTTGAATCACGAACTTTGAAAGTTGAACCATGACATTTTAAAGTTAGAGTGCGATGTTGAACCACGACGTTTGCCTGCCTGATTTGTAATACCATATCTATCTTATCCACGGCTACAATTTCAGTCCATTGATTAAACTTTACGTTTTGCTCTTTAACGGTTACTGGTGCTTTGATGTGTTATATAGAAATTGTAGGCATTTTTATGAAACAAAGTGTTGTAATTAAAGTACTTATCGTTCTCAGTGAATGTGATCGTGAAAGATAACTAAGCTTAACGTTAGACTCTGTGTATGTTGGTAACCTTGTAGCGTCTTTCAGGCAATCTTTTCCCCCTCAATATTTCCTGAATGTGCATCATGAAAGTCCGACTATTTTTGAGTTATCCTGTGCAAGACACTCTTTTTCTGTGAGAAGCAATTACATACTGTGCGAAGTTTGCACCCTGAAAACTGTGTTTATCAATTAAGCACGATCTCGCTTTCAGTTTGTAAACATGCGTAGAATCTAACTCCTAAACACCTTTAGTTTCTAAGCACTTCCCATCAATACTCTCAACTTGATTAGTATTTAAATATAAGCTGGTAACGAGAGTGAGTGTGTATAATCGATAACGACGTTCGCTGAACCTGTAATTGTTGTTATCAACAAACAAAATGCCTAAAATGTGGTGAATTCGTCGTTGTTGCCTGATTCTAATGATTAATAACTGTGTACAAATGTAATACACATCATATCATCATGTAATGGTTGGCAGCGTAGACACTGGTGTAATTATATCGCAATCCAGATCTTAGTTTGCATATTCCACGCGCTATTCAACAGCTGAACAAGTATCACAGACACGTCTGTGAACATTAAAAAAATGATGAAAACATGAATTTTCTCTTCTGAATAGAGATGACACAGTTTTCAGCTGTGCGCGCTAAGAATTCAATCCCACCATGTCTCCCTGGTGTAAAACGGTCTCAGTTATCCGGGTTGCTGATTTTTGTTTCTTCAGGACGAATTCAGCGCATAATGAAGCAACGGTGTTTATATTGTCATGTGCTCACTTACCCGCAGTACCAGACTTTCAAAAGATCACTTTAATACAAGTAACAGTCCATTAATATTATGGAGCTATACAAAAAGCAATCCTTTGGTAGCTCCGTGGCCCTATCTGATGTGCTTTATCTATCGTCACTGCTTTCATAAATTGGCGAAACAGCGTGTGATTTGGGAATGTTCATTGTTAATAAAACAGTACAAAGATATTATGTTACAAATTATAAAGAAATTGTTTTTCCTTTTTTATTAACATACTGCTAAATTAAGGCCTACTTACTCGAACAGCTATTAATCACTTAATAGCCCTTGAACTGAACTAGACGTATGGGTTTGCAAGTCCTCCGTTTAGTCTCGGTACTTAAAACAAAATGGACTGGAAGAAATTGGCACAAGGATCCAAAAGTTATTCTTAGCCTTGAAAGGTTCATGCAGAGCGTTTGGGGGCTACCTCTCTTAAAAATGCACCTTTTTTTCATATAGTGATATTTTAAAATGTGTGGTTGGTACTTTCAAAGGTAATTTGGTTCCTTTTAGTTTTTATACTTATGATAGTGTCCATGTTCACGAGCAAAACTGTGATATTTTGGGGAGAAAACCTCACTGTTGGACATTTTGATATTTTGCTGTCCTGAAGTACCCTTGTGATGATGATTTATTGTTGTGTATGAAAAAGTGCATGCGGGAGAACGACGCTTTTCTCAGAGTCAATTTTGGGTTCTCAATTAAAGAAACCTGTAAGCGAAACAGTGTCTTCCCTGAATGACACCATAGGCAACCGCTTGAAAGATTTTTCATTAAAAAGTGCATTTTCCCGCCTTGAGCACAAACACCCTCTCATCGGTCGAAAAGAGCCATGTGGGTTGGGAGGTTTCATTTTGCTTGTAGCGACGCCCCTGTAACGTGTGCATTTCTTAGTCGTTCGTATCGACTTCCATATCTGCCGTCGCCCGTTGTGCAGCGCCCTCGCTTTTGTTTTTTGTTTTGTTTTGTTTTTTTGGTCACACTTGCACAGTGCTAGTTTTCACTTTGACCCTTGATCTTTTCACATACTTGTTTGATCGATCCGCCATGCCTGTCTGTCCATCCACGATATCCCAGCAGATCATACTCCCGGAAATACAAGAGTAACTTTGAACTGAATGTATATAATAAATTAATTACATTGTTTGGTACCTTAATATCTTTTATAATAGGCGAACTGATTCAGGTATACCTACGATGAAATCTGCGGTATAGGTATACTCCAAATTAGTTATGACTTGTGTTGCACGTAGGCATACAGAAGTTTTTTAAACAGTGCTATGTTACTTTGTTAACCTCATAAATAGTGCTAACATGCAGGGCTACCTGTGCTCATTGGCCTATCCACCATGGCACACACACACACACGCAAAATCAATATTTCCGGAAATTAAACCAGGTAATAATTGCCCCAGCATTCAACAAACAGTTACTATCCACAGTCCAATTGACAAAAACAATTTGCTGTCTAGTATTTGTGAATTTCAAGGTGACATTTAGAGGAAAAAATGGACTGTCTGTATCGGCTGGCAGATTTCTTTCTAGAATTTCATGAAAACAAGTCAGCACATTTGTGCAGTAGGCAAGAGTGAATTGCACTGCGGATAAGTTTGTCTAAACATTTTTGGGAAAATTATTTTTTCCCTGAAAAACACTTGGTTGAATTCTCAGACAGGCTACGGGCGACGGACAACGGGCATCGCACGACGGGCGACGGAAAATGGCCTAGGCCTATATGAAAATAGAAAATGGCAGAATTGGGACATAACAAAAAGCAAGAGGCGACAGACGATGCACGACGGACGAAGGGCGACGGCAGATATGGAATTCGTTCGTGAACCAGGGAAGTGCAGTTCCGACCGAACTAGCCTCTGTTGCTAGGAAAATTGCGCCCTCTCTTGGTCCAGCTCAGGGCTCGCACACTAAACCACGACAGGATGCCGAATACATGTAGTTCCCCCGTTTAGGCTATACATGTATTGAAAAAGAGCATTAAGTTGCACAAACAAACATGCGCCAGTGAAACATTGTATGGCCCTTTCGCAATGTAGAGGAACGCATACATTTTGTTTTCAATTCAAACGGCTTAATGATATGGTTGAACATTTCTTTAGATATTGTTGTTGTTGTTGTTTTTCTAACGTCAGGGTTATTCCCACTTTTAAGCGGCGGCAGTATTTTTGATCGGCGTGACGAAGGTTTCCACTGAAACAGCGTCACGGCAGGAGAAACGTGGCTGACACGCGAACACACACCCGTAGCATGTAGGGAGAGAGCATCTGAAATGGTACGCCTGGGGGGATGTTCCACGCCGCGGAAAAAGTTCCATGTTAAATCACTATGATCATTGTTCATGTATACAAACATTGTGTGTAAGGAAAATTCTTGGAAATAGCGGACATTATTGGTGAAATAAGCAAAGTTATGACCTAACTATTTAAGCTACATACCTTTTGGGTCCCTACTAGCACCGTTTCTAATGGACCGTTTTTTTATACACCCACTTATTTTACCAATTTACTGAATGATCGACAGGGGACCTGACTACTAGAGTCTGCAATTCTTAATAGAGAAAAAGTACCCCTCGCCTTGAAAATGAGCAAAATCGATGTCAGTATTCAATGGAATCACCCAGGGGGGAAATACGCAGGCGCTAGAGGCAATAGATCGCAAATTGCAAACCACAAAAACGGTGTGGCAAATGCGATTCTCTCGGCAGGTGGGAGTACTCGAATGTTGTTTAGACACAGGCAGGTCGTCGTTATTTGTTTTATTCGGGCACCAAAACCAAATATCGATCTGACGGAGATTTTTAATTCCATCTGCGCGTGTAGCTGCTTTACACATCCTGTTAAAAGAAGCTGAAGTGAGCATGCACATCTCGGCATAAAGGGCATCCGTGGCTCCACCACGCCCCTTGAGGCCCCTTAATTTGTACACCGGTATCAAATCACTTGGTGGAGTTCGTAAACGGCTGTCCTTCGAGTCCAATACTGCATTTTAGAAAGACACCACGCTGTGGAGCTGGAGACAATGGAAGAAGTGACTGTTATCCTAGTGTATTTGGGGGTGAGTTTGAATTGACCTTGGAGTCGGTTGTCTGAGGCAATAGAAAGATGATGATTTTTCGAGGGCATTTCCATTGACCTTACTTTAGTTCTTGCGTGATCTGCCCACTTATCGTTAGTGCAGTTTTTCTGTCAGCCAACGGCTGGTTCAGACGAACATAACTGTCGTTGCGCCAAACCAAATTATTCCGCAATTATAGATGAGAAGTTCGGCGTAGGAAACATTTTGGGGAGACTTAGGGAAGTGCAAGGAGATGAAAGATCGACTGTTGCTGACTGTTTCAAATTTTGTACCCGGACGCCTATCCACGCGTCCAATCTTTTCCTTGTCCTCTCGGGTTAAAAGTTGATGTTTTTCGTTTATTTTTGTGAGGAGCAGCAGGTTTGGGGTCCTTTTATCAGCCAGTTGCCGGGCCGGGGGGGGGGCAATTAGGTATCTTTGGTTCGAAGTTGTCATCAGGGCATTGTGTTAGAATTTTGCTTTGTCACCTTTTGTCGTTTTCCATCATTTCTCCAAAATGTGGAGAATTTTAAGACATATAGCACAAAACGCATGCGAAAAGTTTAGTATTTTAATATTGACATATAAAAGTGCCCTTTTTTGTTATTAAACTGCATCATACCCGTGAATTGTAATTACCATGGCCTTGTCGCTAAATGTGCGATCGAAATTTGCCTGAATAATTATAAGTAAGTTACCACACAAACCTTAGTATTTTCTCTGTAACCTTTTGGTATTAAGAATACAAGAATGTACCTGTAAAGGGTGCAAGAATTATCTTTTTGATACAAAAATGAAACAAAAATGAATTGGGGCTATAATGCAGCAAACCTTTCGCTTTCCTGGAAATCCTTTCGCAACCGTGGATTTTTATGCGTTTTCCTGCTCAAATTTCGCTTAACATTGATATGTTTTTATACAACGCATATTTACATACAAAGAATGTTATTACATTCTTAACCTCTGCAATTTTTCTCTCATTCAGATTATGGCGTTTGCCAACAAATTGGAGGCAGTGACGAGCGGTAAGTTCGTTGTTTGTCATACGTGTAAAATATTTACCTTGGAAAAACAATAAAATCTAAATTGCCAGATTTGTAAAAATTAGTGTAAATGGCGATATTCTCCCCTGATTTGACTATAAGTTTCAAACAAATAAAAGAGCAACATTTTACAACGTCGATTCCTCCTACGTGTGCAACTGGTAGATAGAGTCTATTTATGTTAGCTGCAGTTGTGTATACCCTCACGGCGTGATGACGAATTTTAAACTAAAGCCGTTAACCACTTCTTTTGAAGAAACTTCCCCATTAACCTTTTTACACTAGGGTTGTTATATCCTCCTTCCCAGCGCCATAAGAGGCCACTTGGGGAGGAACGCGTGATCCGGGTGTGAAAAGTACAAGTCTCTTGAACCAGGATTGAGTGAACTGGTCACTTCAAAACTGCGGCAAATATGTCTGCAGTCCTATGCGACATCGACTCGTTGCTCGTTAATCATACACTACCTGTCACTATAAAACTGTGTAGTAATAAGGTCAAACACTTGCGTAATGAACCTGACTGTATAAAGAAGACCAAATCAGAAGCAACGAAATTAAACATGCCATAGTCGTTCTGCAGCACTGTTCATTTTTACGCTGTTTCAATGTGAGACTGCACAGATTTTAAGTATATTCTTGCATTTCTAAAACGGGTTGTTGAGAGCGGGGACTTGGGTTGGCGCAGTGGCACTTCCCCCGTCGTCCACCTCCGTGACGCTGGTTCGAACCCCACTTAGCCCAACACGTGGAGTAGCTTTTCGGTCGTTATCTTGAGTCCGTATTAAGATTTCCCCCGGGCAATTCCATGAGGTTCCCCCTCCTCTACTCTGAAACTGAACCGTTCTCCTTTGTCTGTACTCCTCCAAAGCCTCTTAGTATCTGATCGGGCTAGACTGTTTAAACCGACTGTAATTCCCGAAACTTTCCGCAAACAGAATTTGTCACACGAATCACTTTGAGCATATGAAAATTAACGGTGGGGCGGGAGTAGTAAACATCAAAATTGCCTACTTCAGCCTGGTCGTGGAATAGTGGTTAAGATGTGATACTGTTTCCCAATCAAACAATTCTTATTAAAATAAACCATTATTGAATGGAACTAGGCCATGCTTAAAATAGACTCGTTACAATAAAAATGCGTGGTGGTCATAAAGCTGAACAGTTTGCAGGGAGGAGGAAGGGGTTCCTCATCCACAAATTTTAAGGTTAAAATAGGTCAAAACAATCATAGGCGGAGATATATCCAGCAACCATTATTATAATTTGGTTTTTTTTTGTCATTGCATTATTTTCTTTTAAAGAAAAGCCCCATTTCCTCACAATACATACGCTGATTGAATAAAAAATTCAGATGATAATCACCAGTGGCTGTGGACGTTTGACGTGTGTTTTGTTGGCTCGCCAAATCCTTTTAGCCAGCTCACTGATCAGCATTTTCAAGAATAAATGGTAACGAAGCAAGTTTCCCTGTTATTACATACCCTCGACCTGATGACGGCAGACGTTATTTGCACAATTTCCCATACTCTCAGTTGATAAATCATGTCTGGTTTCACAGTAATCTGCCTAACTGGTGTCTTTACAAATATGTGATTAATCTCTGCTCTCGGTTGCAGTCTGTCTGTCGTCGGTTAACAAAAGTGCGGAAATTAGTCGTCTAGCTCCTTTTTCCTGCCTGCACTCACTGATAAGTGGACTATTTGGTGTGTGTATTTGTGCTATTAAGAAATGGACGTATTTCATTTCAGATATGGTAACAATTTCATAAAATTGAGCTTGCCACTTTATACACACTTATGGGGAAAGTATGTACTGACGCCATGCATGGCTTGTCATTCTTACTTCGGCGAGACGCTATAGGACGAAACGAAAACAATAACACGCAACAAAATGGCATCCTTGTCTCTTTTGACACAGGCTGCCTGAATTTCCTGAAGCAGAATTTCCCTCAGAGCTTCATTTTAGCGAGAATATTATAACCTCCACTCACAACGAGTCATTAACAACCAACAATGAATAATTTATCAGTGCAGACGGCTCCAGTGCGGTCGTTTTGTTTGCCTCCAATGTTCAAATTGGCGGTTGTCACAGCGTCGTAAGAATGCGGTCGAAAAGGAAGCTTTGTATAGTTCAGTCGCTTATAGTTTTCATTGTCATTCCGTAGAATGACAAACTACAGAGAAAAACGGGGCAGTAGTAAACGTGGGTGGACCAAGCTGTTTTTTTAATCATATATCCTTCAATAACACCATCTCTCTCTGAAATGTCATATACATGCATGGGCGTAAATCCCTGGGGATGAACTATTGCGCCCCCTTACACACACACCTTTTTTGTGGTTAGAAAAAGTTAAGGCGGATCGTGAAGAATTTTTCGGAATTCCCAAAGGCCAAAATGTATTCAATAGTACTAAAAAAGGGAGAAAAGTTTTAAAAAGCCAGAAATACGTCGTTTTATCTTAAGGTTCTCCAGAAGTGTAAAACTGTTTTTAGATGTACACCTATATCATCAACGTCACTCCTCATTGCCAGATGGGGTAGGCGCACCCCCCACCATCACCGCTTCACAAATTTCCATGGCCGGGCAAGTCTCCCCTACAATCTCCTACCCCCAATCCCCAAGATCCCGATACAAAAATCTACACCACAGGTGAGCATGCCACTCCATGATTTGTTTATTCTCCAAGATGTGGTGAAATTCAAGATCCAGGTTCCCTCTGTTCATATTAGGGTGTAAGGCCGTTTGCTGGGAGTTGTAAAAATGACTGAAATGGATAGTCATTCTTTATGTATGCATAATGTATGACTCATTAAAGGTTTATCTCCAGAGGAATTGACTAAGAAAACTGTTTAATTGCCCTTTGTGATCAGCAATTTCCATGGCAGTGTGAAGCAATGTAGAGTAATATGTGTTGCCAATGCAATGTAGTTTTAGAACAGTACGCTCACGCGAAAAAAAAAAACATATATTCCTCTGAAGTACACTTCAGGCAAAAGCGAAGTGAATTTGACGTCACGAAAATTTTGCTGCGAAATTTCGCTCAAGTTGGGATGTGCTCAACTTTTGCGAATTCGTAACACAAATATTGATCTGCCCTCATGAATTCCCGTTCGTTTTCGCTTTTGTGCGAAGTATGAACCGGCTTTTTTTAGAGAAATTATTCATCTGTGATCATTTCCCAGAAAGAAAAAAGGAAGTTCGTCGCACTTTGATGTGGGAATTTTGATGGAGTATCTCTTAGGCTGTTATTCTTATTACAACCAATTACCACAGTTGCCAAATTATATTCAGTGCTCAGCATAATGATTTATTTTGTAGTTACTAATGACAATAACAGTAATTAGCATTTTGTGTCATTAGAAGCCAAGGTTTTTTTACTTAAACTAATTAATTGTATTTGCATGTGAGGGCTGTTGGCAGCAAGTATAGCCCAGACAAGGGCTAGTAATTGTATTCCAAATTTTATGCTATGAACATCTCCAAATTAAAAAAAGATGAGAATTATTTCATCTGAATGACGTAACGCAGTGAGCATTCACTTGGACATGAAAATGCCACGCTAGTTGTCAATCGCGTTATCCATGTTAGAACATCTTCTCATAGTATGTTGTTGTGTGTGTTGGAGTGGGTAGGTCTTCCCTGGACAAAAAGGACAATTTCTTTATTTAAGAAATTTTGGACCTAGTCGTGAGGCACAATTTTGTCCCCATAGCGTTTTTGGTCCCCACAAAATAGGAGTAGCCCTAACTTAAAGTGTTGCCGCAATGAATTTTTCTGAGACACAACTTGTCTTCAACTTTGTACTGTTTATCAATGCATGAATACTTTTTTACACTCCTTTTGATTATATACACTGAAAGGTGCACATTATAAACATTCAAAATTATCTATGACAACTGAAGGCGTGGTTGCTGTAGGAAGACACAGTTCATTGCACAGGTATTTCTATTTGAACTGTTAACCTAGAATTTACTTTCTTAAAACATTTCTGAGAAAAGCATTGGTGCTCACGTATTGCTATGCTGTGCACATGAACAAAATGAATCAGCAAAGAAGAGAAGATTTAGTCCTGCAAAATCTACAAAAATGCATGACTTTTTGGATACAAACCAATGTAACATAGGCTTTCTCCATGTGATGAAATCACAGTTTTCCTCATGAATATGGAAATACTCATGAGTATGACAACCAAAAAGCTGGCAAAATACCCTTCGGAATTGTGAAACAAAAGTAGAAAATTAGTTCAACTGAGACACAGAGGTGCATTTTGGAGATCTGTATTAAAACAAATCGATTGCAGCTGCCCTTTAAAGAGCAGTGTTTTATGTCCCCCATGTAAGATAAAAGTTTGTGTTGGGGGAGTATATGTTTCAAGGAAATAAATACTGTAACAACTTGCCTATGTGACAACTAGCAACCTTCAGTGAAACCATACCTAAACTTAACCGCCTTCAAACATTAAAATATTTGTCATATGGTCATAACAAGTCATTATCGACAGAGGTGCCAAATCATTAAAGCCCCTAGACTCCACAATTACCCTTATCCTTTTTAGACATTCTTCTCAAATTAATCGTGAATCATTTTCAAGAACAGGGTGGTGATTATTTTTCAGATTTGGACCTGATTCTCGAGAGTGGACATCTTATAATTGATACTGATGACGCAACAATGATGTACTTCAACGAAGTCGATGAAGGAACCGCCACGAGTACCATTCTGTACAATGAAACGGTGGTTTCGTACCTCGCCATGACCGATAACTCGACAACACCACAGGCCGACACTTCCACTTCAACTTTCTCCCACTGGAATGTCAGTTTGACCAAGGTGAAGACAGATGCGGACGAAACCACCCCGAAAGTGAATGAAGAGTTAACATCTGCTGACGGTTTGTCGACATTAAGCGAAAACATTACTTCGGTCAAGGCAACTCCCAGTAGTACGTCAAGCAACCAGTCTATCGAAACATCGACTCCTGATGTGGAAACTCCTGGGAGTACTTCAGGCAACACAAACCAATCCGCCGAAACTTCAACTTCTGATCATAAGCCGATCTTTGGTAATAGTACTGATGTACCCATCAACTCATCAGAAGTTTACACAAGCCTTTCGCGACTCAGCAACGCAAGCTCGACACCGTTACTGTCGGATACTTACAAGTTGTTATTCCAAGGGACTTTGAAGAATGTAACTTACAAAGATACTGGAAGCGGCGAGGAATGGAATTACTCTATCGCGATTTTCTCTACGCAAGGGTCCATTGAACTCAAAGGAAACTTGACAATTTCGGTGATTGGAGGAAATGCTCTCCGTTTTCAGAGCAAAGAGGGAAATATCCTGATAGGATCCGACATCAACTTAAACGGACGCGAAGGAATTAGCATGCTTGTCGGAGGCTTTCAAGGTAATGACTGGTTTCATTATTGGCTGTTTGAGCTGCTTGTGAGCTTAGTTAATGCTCACTTTTATTGTTTCACTTTCGTTGGCTTCGACTGTTGGCCTTTACGGTCGGTATAATGCTTCTCTTGGTTAGTACCAAGTTTAGTTGTAATATTTTAGTACTTGTTAAACATTCATTCCGATAATCAGTGTCTGTCTGGAAATTCTATGCCTAATCGAACCAAATCCAACCCCACCCAACCCCCGTACCCCAACCCAACTCAACCCAGCCAAACCCAGCCTAGCCCACCCCAACTCAATCCAACCGAATTCAGCCCAGCCCAACCTAACCCAACCCAACCAAAACTAACCCACACCAAACCAACCCAGCCCAGCCCACGCGCTAATCAGTCCGACCTCCAGTCGATCCCTTTCTATGGTCCAAGTGTTCCGACATTATTTTCAGGCCACTCTTGCTCTCTGAACGTTAAATGACAGCTTGGGTATTTCACACAATGCTGCGTTCATGCAAGGTACCGAAATTACATGTAGCTAGCTTGAGGCTCTCCGTCATTTATGTTCTTAAGGTCTCCCGAGTCCTGGAGGGGGTGCGGATGACAGCTCAGTGCCGGGTGGGGCCGGGCATGGAGGGCACGGTGGGGGCAGCTTTCGGGAGAGCCAAACCCAGCCATGCAGTTGGGGTCGAGTTGACCAATCACCGTCAGATGCGACGTCGATTCAATCCTCCACTTCTTTAGAGACTGAGGGGACGACTCACAAGCAAACAGCGAACACGCCCTTGGAGGCAAACTACACGACAGCTTGGAATGACACCCTCGCAACAGCCAATGGCGATAACATGACTGGGACTACGAGGACGGAAATGACGGGGTCGCTAATAAGTCAAACCGACACGTCCAGTCCGTCCGGGGTAACCGTAAGCCACCTTTTGAATGATTCAACACTAGACTGGAAAACTGTCAGCAAAACTCTGCATCTGAACACCACGGAACTTTTTCCGGGCATAACCGATGTTTCCATCACGACTAACCTCACAGAGAAGCTGAACAGCACCCTTCCAAATGATGACAGCGACACGACCTTAGAATCAACCGTCATGTTGACAGATCCGATTAACTCTACCTCAACAGATCTTGCCGCAACAACTACAGATACACCAACAGGGGGCGATGAAATCTTGTACCGCTGTACGTACGGGTTCCCATATCTGCTAGAAAGCTATCGTCATTTATTGGGTGGGAGTCCAGGTACGTTGTCCATTTTACCGTACCCTGCAAAATAACATAGCTTTCTAGAATGATATACCTTACTGATTGCCGAAAAAATCGATTGCATATCGGCAACCAGTGTACCTTTATATCCCTAATCAACCTTTATATAAATCCACGCTAGTATCTACAATTAAGCAAGAGTGAACGGCGTTGCTGACGACATTTAAAACATCTGCACGTTTATATTGGTTTATGATATTTTCTTTACAGGAGGTATCGCAAGCCAAGGTGTAGCGCGAATGGGTGGTGGGGGAGCTATTGAATTCCGGGCACGGAAAGGAAGTGTAACCATCGGTGAGCAAGCACAGGGTGTTTGATGTTACAGACATTTTAAAGAGAATTAAACTGGACTCTATCACATTTATTTTGTCTGCATATGTTACATGGAATGATTCTCTTTTACCAGATGCGCTTGTGACCGCAAGGGGGCAGTCTGTGTCAAAACCAGAACCTGGAGATGCGCCATGCAGGGGAGGAGGCAGCGGTGGTCTCATCCGCGTGCGAGCAAAGGCAGTAAGTAAACCTATGAGGATTAAAAACATGGTACTTGCTTTTAGGTAATTCACTGACGTTTTTAATTAGTAACTGGCTGTGTTGAGCAGTCAGCATCCTTCACATATTTGCAGATACCTCCTCCATGAACATCTTCAGAGCATGCACATTTGATGTGACCTTGCAAGCCGACATATCGGATCACAGAAAGATTGCAAACGTTGCCCACTGGCGCTGGGGAGAGTCTGAGACTGTGCATTGGTCGATAACTGTTAGCCGACTTTTTTGCGTTCCTCGAAGAAGCCTACTGATTGGATAAAACTGCATGTCTACTTGCGGACTCTACATGAAATAGAGTCTTCCCGAACGTTTATTCCACCTCAGCTCTTGCCTCTAGAGCATGCAGGGGTTTAGATAGTCATGATTCTGTTGACATGTCAGAGCAGTTTCCCTCTTGCCTTCGATGCAGTACGTTACTTCGGTGTAACGTTTAGTCTCTTGTTCTGTAAATTTCGTTAATGAAATCGGTTACAAGTGCAATCATTATCTGTCAGGATTTATCTCACAGCTTTATTATTTCCATCTGTATATGTATGTAAAGAAACGAAAAATTGTTTCCAATAAATTTGAAGAACTGTGTTCGTTTTTGTAGAATTGTAAAGAGAAGATCTTACGTGTTTTTGAAAAAGTTGTTTAGTTTAAGCAATGGAAGTCATTTCAATTAGCGAGAAGCTTCGCTGTGGATTGGCAGGTGCTCGTCACGCCACGTGGTTCCCTGGTGGTCTCTGGTGGTGACGGCAGCACCGTGGGATGCGGAGGCGACGCGGCCGGTGGTGGTGCCGGTGGCGTCATCCAGATTAAGGTCAGCGAAATGATAGAGAGTCACCAAAGCTTCTTGCTGAGCGGAGGATTTGGATCTTCTTGCTCGGGCCAGGATGGGTTTTTGTCCGTTGTCATTGGTGAGTGGTGTCGTTGATGTTCTAAAGCCAGTGGCTTGGCATATAGACGTTGATTTCACGCATGGGCCCGACCCAGAGTGTTTCAAAGTGGAGGCAAAGCTCAGGGGATGGCAAGCAGTACACAGAGCAGACTGACATACCATCAACGGGTGGGATGGGTTCAATTCCTGTTGTCTCTTTCCTTTTTTATGTCAATGGAACTTGTGATTCACTTTTCATGGAGAGGTATAACATCTGAAACTGAACCCCGATGAACACGTTTGTGTTTGGTGCTTTATTACAGAGGGAGGTAGTGGTGGCGGTGATGGGGGGTGTCAGTGCAATACTGGCCCACCACCATTTCCCCCCTTCAATCCCAGTCCAAGTAGCATGTCTACACCAGCTGCTGAAATCACCCATGCTGCATTACTCACGAACAGCCCGACCGACATGACAACATTTCTTCCGAAGGACATGACACCAGACGAGGCAGCAGATTATCTAAAGGTAGACAGATTTTCGTTCTTTCTATAAATTGAGAAAGATTACAAACAGCAAGAAATGTCTCATTGATGGGCCCCACAGTTATTTCTAGTAGCCATGATGATGTCAATGATGTCATTTAGCCCTTTGGGCTTCATGAAAGTGTTCCAATTTCTCGTTGCAGGATATTTTCACTGCGGATGCCAACTTAACCAATGCAACTACGTCGGTAAGTAAATCAAAATGTCCAAAAAGGAGCAAAAGAGAACGAGGAACAAAATTAAGAAATATCTCATGTTGAAATAAAAAAGACAGTTATATAAATACTCAAAAAGTTTAGTATAATGAATTCTATATGCCAGTTCCTCAAGGCTGGTATTTTTCGTTGTTTAGTTCACTGATTTAGTTGTAGGGGACAAATGTGACATCTTTCTAAAATCATTAATAATCTGCCCAAATTCTGCCTTATATTGGTCAGCTTGTTTGCCCGTGTCACGACGCCTTCATGGTTGACAATACAGGTTGAAGATTTTGAATTTACAATCTGTGGATAATGAACAGGGATCATTTCATATTCAAGACAGAAGAAATCAATCAAAAGATCGCGGGCTTTTCATTTATCCATATTGATTTACAAATCAACAACTTCAAGGTTAATGACGTTACAGGTGTTGGATGCCAGGAGAGGTCGGACACCATTGCTAATCTAATTCATAAGTCTACGAGGATAACATTGCTGGATTTTTGTTAGCTGTTGTGCCCTAAACCTTAAGCTTCACTTTTCTGTTTGCTTTTGAGACCGAGGCAGCCCAAATTATGGGCAATATTGAACAAATTGGATTAAAGTTTGGAAGAATACTCGCAAAGAGACGGGAGCCGGGAGAAACGATCAACATCACCGTCATCTCGGAGGAACTAGGTAAGGACAACCGCTGGAGGATGTACCTTACTTTGATAAATACTTGGATGATAGATTCTTAGTTTAAGGTAATCGATAGAATCATAATACAGGCGGCAAAGTTTGTTGGCGCACTCAACTTACGAAGATTCCAAGACCCACTCATCTGACAAGACAAGTGTGATAATACCGCAAACAACTTTAATTGCATTCAAAATAAAATTGCAAACTACAAAACTGCAAAAAAGGGCCTACCTTGGGGTACAGTTAACACAAAAATCTCTGTGTTGGAGACGTCAGGCTGTGAGTTTCTCTCGCCAATGTTTCCCTCCTTCCATAACACTGACCACAGCAATGCAGCTTGATATCCTGGAGGCCAGCTCCTTTTCCGGACATATCATTCCTGGGCCGGATCTGAAATCTTCAAATGCAACGTCTCGGCCAGGGGCTATCACGATACATCAGTCGGTCTTACCTACCAAGGCAACAGGTAACTCATGAGTTGGTCAACATAGGCCTACAATGAAACTGTAACAAAACTAGGAGCCATTTAGCATCATGCATGTTGACAGGTGACTTGCGCGCGTTACATGCCACTTCGACCAATAGGGTGCGGCGTCTTGTCAACGGCACGCGCGCCTCAATTTCAAGAATGCGCACTTGAGTACAGTGCCATTTACGGCGTCCTCTCAGATAATCTATCAACTCGTGGAGATCATAGGACTACCTTGTATTTTACGTATTACTAGGTTTATTGTATTATTTAAAGACAAAAGATTTTGTCAAATGTAATAGTGTGTATATCTTTGTTGTGTTAAATTGTCTCAATCAGTGCGAAAGTACTTTGCAATAATACTTTCATTATTATATAAATCGCTTGAGGTCATTACGGTGACGATTTTTGCAAAGTTTCTTGATTGTCATAAACGAATTGAGGACTCGTAAAGGGTTTGCCTCTTATCGTTCTTCTCTAAAAATTTGAAGGGAGAGACATTTTTTGAAATTTATTCCCAGTCATATTATTCCAAAAATGAATGAGACGAAAGAATCAGACTGCACAGACGCGAAAAAATACATGAGGATATATGATTATTATTTTAAAAAGATTGACCTACAGATAGGCACCTAATACAGATACGAGGACAGTGACTAATATTTACCTAAACACGTCTCCAATTTATAACAAAAAGGATGTCGTTGATGTGATCTTGACAGGAAGTGTCATCATTGTTGGGACATTCTACGTGAGAATGGAGCAGTTCTTGTCCGGTGCACTTGCTACGCCCTCGGGGTAAGTTGAAAGCATGTTCGTTCGGTGGTGGTTGTCGAAGAAAGCCTGTCCAATGTGCAGATCGTCATGAATGCGATTCGGAATGCTTTTTAATAAGACAATACTTTGTAAGAAGACAACTGAAAATTCAATCCAGTGGAATGTAGAGAAGCCATTAATTTATGAATATTTAAGAAGGCTGTTTCGGGGTATAACCTGACATTCCAAGAGAACCCAAAGTTTCCATCCTAGAGTAAGCTACTTTCGCTAATTTCCTGGTAAATTCATTGTACGAGCAGGTTAGAGGCAGGGTATGATATAAATAGTGTCGTGCTGAGTGCTACTCTGGAATTGACGGACAACTCACCAAACTTCATTGGAGGAGTTAGTATAGCAGCTGCCAACCATGAGGCAAGTTCTTTCCTCGAGATTGTTTTCCAAATTCTAGATCTCCTAAACTGAGTGAAAATATTGTTTTGCGTCACTTCAATTAGGCGGGTTGCTCACTGCATTAAACGTATTTTCAGACACCTGCGTACTTCTCTCATCGCCTATTGTTATGTAAAATGAGTCTCTCTTTGGAAATAGACCTCTTTATACATGCCGGTGTATTCCATGTCCCTGGCAAGTGTGATAAGTTCTCAGCCAATTTGATTTTATCCACTTCATGCAAATTGTGCGTGGAATGTGTGGTGTGTACTTAACGAAAATGTATTTGCAAATATGGAAATACCGATAACCTTTTCTTCGAGTTCTGAGCATTTAGAGACTCAACGTCCCACCCTGTGAAAAACGCCGCGCTACTATTCGCAAAAAGGGGTCCATATGGGCCCTAAGCCCTCCCAATTTTGACTCCAAACTGCACGACTGTAAGGTGGAAAGTAATTGAGGAAAATTGACTAAAAAGTTTGCTCATATTTTCAATATATCGAAATCCTATTAAACTTTACTGACTTGTTGCAGTTCATCACCTCAATCACTTCAGAGTCGGAACTTGATTCGTGATAACGAAATTGTCTGTTCTTAAAATTGCTATTTCTGCGCTTCCACAGAAATCGACTGGACGAAATACACTCTGTGCCTTTTGGAATTTTTCCCAGCAGTAAGTTGTTCCAAACTGTTTTTCTGATGCAAGCTTTATGAAGTTAAACCATGTTTTACCATTTAGTTCCGCGTCCAAATAACACGTGACTTTAATTTGTTACGATGTAGTATTGAAATGGGAACGAAAACCCAATCGGGTTGTTCCTGCGATATGAAGTTGGTCTTGACTGGTTTTCTAAAAATGGATACCACAGCCGTAAAACAAAATATAATAAATCTATGATGACAATTGCTCTACAGTAATGACTTTGGCGGTGCTTGGTCAACATCCGGGTGTTCTGTCAATGTGTCCAATGGCACATACACTGTGTGTACTTGCGACCACCTGACCAATTTCGCCGTGCTTCTCAAGCCGACAGATTTTATCGTAAGTTCGCTTCTCAGAACACTCTTGTAAATTTGGGCGCCACCTAGGAAGAAAAAATTATCTTGCTGGGTTGTTTTGCCATTTCCACAAATATTTGGGTAACATACGTACCCGGATGTATGTCCGAAAACACCAGGATCACCGCTTACCACACGTTGATAAAATGATACTACCACAAACATTCTGCCCATTGTGTTCATCTGTGTTGTGTACACTCAACAAAATACGCAAATTTTGCTGACACAAGTTGAAATCTAACCTAGCTACAGTCGTGTACATTGACGTGAATTTGTACCGGTTCGTTGAAATACGTGTATCCTTATCTTTCCATTGACTTTCAGTTACCGCCTGGACATGAGAGGGCGCTCGAAATTCTCACCTATGTTGGTCTTGGACTGTCTCTTGCCTGCCTTGTGGTGGCGCTTGTCACTTTAGCAGCCCTCCTCAGGTTTGAAATGTTTTTTATTGTGTGTGATATTCATCGGATTAGAGTCATTTTATCCATAGCTTTTATTTGAAAACTCTACTCCAACAAACATAGATCAGCCAGCCAATATGCCCAACACTCTTGTCAACAACTATTGTGTCATTATCTAACGACGCCAGGCCCTTGGATCAAGGGTTGATTTTCCGGTTTCCATGGTTTAAACTTGATCATTTCAGAAACTTAAAATTGCGAATTAAAGATGATATTGTGCGAACAAGAACCTTATTCAACTTTTTTTCAAGGTTTATGAAAACCTCCTTCTCTGCACCACATGCACGGCGGCCATCTTGGCGGTATATGTTTTTGTTCCGCAGAGATGCGAATCAGTAGACCCTTTGAGCACTCATTATTACCGACGTGAAGGAATCCCAAAAACCATCCAAGATGACCACTACATGCAACACCTCTTCAGCACCCTTTTCAAGTCTCTAGATTTTCCCACATTTTATTTAGAAGTCTGAAGAACACCGATTCAGCGGTCATTCATCTCAACCTCGTCATCGCGCTGACTGTAGCCGATTTCTTTTTCCTTGTTGGGGCGAGTGACACTGGTAATAAGGTAGGGGCCTGCATTGAAGTATACCAACGATGACTGGCTGAGTCGATTTTTTGGAAAGACAAGGACATTGTTATTATCGAGAAAGAACCTCCGTCAAAATCACAGTGGCTCCATTCTCTTAAATATGTATAAAGGCCTATTTTTTCAGTACTATTTCAACACTTATGTATTATTTGTATCTTGCCTTCCTAGTCCTGGGCAAAAATGCTACCATAATAAAGGCCGTCTCACAAAGGACAACAATTATTAGTGCGCCTTTGCCTAGTGTAACTTCTGTCAATCATAATACATTGCACACATTTAGCTGTTACCCAATTGATTCTACCCAATTGTTTCTTGTCTTCTTTTACCGGTATACAAGTTTACCAGGTTAATCTCATTGCACAAATTGAACATCTGAGTCTTTTGAAAAATGAACCAATTACTTCTTTCGTTTTAAATTAAGGTTTGGTGTAAGACGGTGGCTGGCATACTCCATTACACGTACACCGTGACATTCATGTGGATGCTGATGGAGGGCATTTACCTCTACATCCGGGTCGTGCATATCCTTCATCAGCCCTCCAGAACTACTCTGAAATACTTTTTCCTTGCTGCTTGGGGTATGTGTAAGAATTATAAAAACAAACTGTCTCTTGTAGCTTTCTGTGCCGTCTCGACTGGTACCTTACCGGGGCTATCTACTTGATCTTTAAATATAAGTCTCAGTTTCTCGTTAACTAATTGTGGCTATTTTATGAAGTTGTCCCAGCATGTCTGTTGTGGTGTTTTCGTCAACCTCAAGTGCAAAACTGTTATTCATGTATACAGGCAGATCCACATCTGTTAGGCCTTATGGGGTCTCTGCTTCAGTGAAGTGAGGTTGAAAACCAAATATCAGGACTTTGAATTCGATTTTTTTTTTTTGCAAAGGGTTACCGATAGTGATCGTTTCGGCAACGGTCCTAGCAAGACCAGAGAGCTACGGATCCGACCAGGCCTGCTGGCTTGATACTGCGAATGGCGCCATTTGGGCCTTTGCAGGACCAGTGCTTGTTATCATCGGGGTAAAGTCTAAAAAAGCCTCTCATTTCCTGTGCATTAAAGAGAAATTTGTGTATTTAGCTATAGACTAATAATGTGATAAATGGGGGAGGTCTAGGCGGGGGTACTGCATATTAATTCCTTTCAAAATAACTACAACTTTTCACTCGCCCCCACTGCCCTTGCCTTACAAGGCACTTGAATGAGCTTATTGCTTCAGGAGACAATAGTAATACGTAGTACCTCGAACCCTCACAGACAGCTAACATTTGTTAACACTCATATGAACATGACTCGTGCACGCTAAATTCACACGCATTAAAGTAATATAGGCAGGAAGCAATTAACAAGGCTTTGCCGCGCTTGTACCCCCCCCCCACAAGTTTTTGAGAGAGACATTAGCCTGCCCTAACTTCTTGTAATGGCGCAACGATATACCCCTTTGGATGATGCATGCCACTCAGTATGTAGTTCTTGCAGTTCGTGACTCACCCATGCTGTTTGGCTCGTCCCTGCTCATTTAAGATATTCCCTAATCTTTAGTGTTGTTTTTTCTCGTCACTTAGGTAAATATTGTCTTCTTGGCTGTGGTGATGGTTCGGTTTGTTTCAGTCAAGAGTATTGCCAAGCAATCAAAGTGGAAACAAACCAGGTACGGTTCCCATGCAGGTAGAGTCTACGGTGTGGCTTGTACTCACCAGCCTCAACCCCAGTTGCAGCGTGCGCGTTCCTTCATTATGAGCGTTCAAGGCATGGTGGGAACCAATATGGGATAGCAAGGTTGTACCCATGGGCATTAGGTTATTGCCTATCAATCATGCGCACTGGTTAGCGCATGCGTATGTGGCACAGATTGAAGTAATTTTTAGATGAATGTAGGGAATAATTAATTTCATAAATATCTCAGACAGTTAACCACTTCTATCGGTCAAGACCCAGTCACGTGTGCGGTTTCAACCACCTGCGAAGAAAAAACTACCTACTGGCTTTAAACGCCGGTTTCCTGTGAAACAGTGACTCACATTACTCCTATCTGATTGGCTCTGACCCACAAGACTTTACATGTACGTGTAACAGATAATCTTATGACTATCCTGACAACCACATACTTATCCAAGGGCGGATACAGGATCAAATTTTCGGGGGCCAAACTTGTAGGTGCGGGGGGGGGGCAAAATTGTGTAAATTTTTCTAACCTTTTATGGCCTTGCTGGAGGTGTGATTAGATATTGTGTCGCTTTAACACACTTTGGGAAGGAAAAGAAATGAAGTAGAGCAGAAATTGCCTTTCTCTCATTTTTTACAAATCTTGATTTCATTTTTGGCTCTTTTTTTCGGGGGGTGGCCCCCGCAGACTCCCCTGGTTAACCCTGGCAGGGCCCTGCCTTGTTTGTTTGCTTGTTTTGAAAGCGCTCGTTTAAAACCGCCATATCACACTATTTATCCTGTCAATATAATGATGCATGATGGAATAATGCAAGGCGGAAGATTTATTAAAATGTCTTCCATCAACGTTGTCTATTACCAATAAGGGCTTGGTCTCTCCACATCTAATTTCCTCATATGTAGCTGGATAGGTTACCATTGTTAAAATCATGGGAGAGAGTGTATAGCTGCACTACGGTCCATACACTGCAAAAACTGGCGTGTTAAATTAATACCCTGGTTCTATCAGAGGACGACACCAATACTTTTCACTGATGTTATAAAGTTCGGTGTTATTTGGTGTTACTTTTAACACCCTCCAGAGCATTTTAACACTTATAGGTGGGCAAAGTAGCACTAGCGGTGTTAAAGTAATACCCTATGGTGTGGTCATCTGATAACACCAAAAAGTGTACATTATTTTACTGCGTGATCGGGAACAATTCTCGATGTTACCATGGACACATCCCGTGCTGCTACGTTGTTTAAACGAATACTGAGAATGATAATAATCGATATCAGTGTTATGTTTCCATTCAGCACATTATAATTATTCTCGTAACTTTCCTCTGCAGAAAGACTACTAGAGCTGCTGTGATTCTCCTGCCGTTGCTTGGCATCTCTTGGCTGTTTGGCTTGTTGTCTGTTGACAAAAACACCCTGATCTTCATGTATCTTTTCGTCATATTCAACTCTCTCCAGGTTGGTCTAGTTACGTCATAAGCATACTGTAGAAATCAGGGTCCACTCGTTCATTGGCGGGTTCGATTGTCCAACAATTCATCAATTCAGAGGTTTGATAAGTCTGAAAACACAAATTTCTCGTACAAGGAGATTCATCAGCCCCAAATGACATAAGGATTGTTAAGCTAGGCCTAATATTGAGTGCAATTTTCTGTTCATGCACTGAACCATCAGTAAAACCGTCAGTAAATGTTCGTGTTTTGTGGAAGGTCCAATGTCCTGAACGAGATAAGTTAACAATCAAATCTTATCCCCTTGACGCCAACCGAAGGCTTAAAGGATGCAACGATGATAAATAAAATGTCACGAGTGGGGAATTTTCAGAGATACGATTTGAAGGATGTAATTCTCATGTTAGAACTAGTCACGTAAACGCTTAACTATGTTTTGTGATCAGAAAAATCCGGAATGCATGAACACGAAGGAATAGCTCACGTGCACAAACGCCATGTTGGGGAATACTAAAAATAAAGATATGAATATCTTTATTTTGACGAAAAACGATTATTTTGTGCCTCTCAGGATAATATAATACATATAAATCAAGACACCGAACTTGGCAATTAAAGCCTTTTGCGATTTAAATTTGAATCAAATCTGGTACACTGAGTTCTTTAAATTTAAGCGAACATAACAACTGACTTCTCAATAGCAAAGACACTTTTGCTATGACCTTGTAAGTGGTTTTGCTTAGTTACAACTTACATAAGAGAGGCCTTGCACCAATACACTGTTTTCAATGGTTAAAAAGGACACAAGGGAACCAGTCCATTCCAGAGATGGTGGTCGCTATGCAAAAGCTTGCCCAGAATCACGAGGTACAGTAACGCCATATGATGCAAGATATAGGGCGGAGAGACCCCCCCGTCTTTGTGTTGGTCATTGTTTGATCGGTATCTCAGGAATTCTTTACGGACTTGTAGTGGGGATGTGTTAGGTAACAATAGTCTACATGAGTGTGGGGGGGTACCCATCGGCCCCATATCGTGCACGGTATCACCAACACTGTCTTTAGTTTGGGGAATTCAAATTGTTATATTTATATACGATCAGATAACTCAGTGTACTAGATTTTATTCAAATTAAACTCGCAAAAGGCTTATTGGTTTGCTTGTGAAGTTAACGTTGCGATTCAAAACGGATACTAATTCAGCAGGAAATTTCAGTTCGGATTGGATATTCCTTTGTTGCCCAATGTGCAAATTCGCTTCATTCATCAAAACTGCTGTTGTCTTAGTAAAGATGTCACATGGAATAAATGCCACTTTAAAAGTAGTTTCACCGCATTCCGACGTAATAGTTTGCCCAGAAAATCCATCCATTCCGATAACACATAACTAGTTTAAAATTTCTTTTTTTCATTACCTTTATAGTTCCTCTAGATGCTCGACGCTTTCCAACCTTTCATTCGAATGGACCTGGAATCATAATGACTCTAACTTTTATAGCAGTAAACTTATATTTTCCAATATTGCTAGGGGGTTTTCATATTTGTATTCCACTGTCTGACGAATGATGACGTCATTTCAACTATTCGCATCAAGCTCAGGAAGTCTCGCAGCCGTTTTGACTTTCATCACTCCTGGCCGGTAAGGAGTACTTAAAGACTACATAATACGTCCTTCATGACTTGTGTTAGACATGTAAAGACTTGTTGCCGGTTGTGTATTCAAATTTATGGAAGTGACTGGCTTCTACTGACGGCACAGCGGCTTTATTTTCCCACTCAGAATGGAATTAAAACTGCATTCACACGAAGTCCAGTGAAGAAAAAGAAGAAAAATTCAGGTAAGACAGTGAGCCTAGCGCAACTCAAGATCTACTGAAAACTGAATACTGAAAACATTCACTGCGTGGGCTAATCCAGTCACCGTGGGAAGAACTGCGCTTGTCAGTACAATACAAGATGTTCCTTTTTTCGTGAGATTCTGTCAAGACAATCGTAGACTCATAATACCAAAAGGATAAGATTTTCACATTGAAAATGATCAATATGTTGGGTTCTAGTCATTGTGACAAAAACTAGTTCATGTCTTGTCACAGTGACAAGATATTGCCAACTATACGACCCCTAATACCTCAGTGGTTGAGTAGTAAGACAGTGCGGCTAGTAAGTAGGATGGCGTTGGTTAGAATCCCATTGGAGCTAACGTTGAAGCTCGTGGAAAGCAGTGAAAACTTGTCTCTTTGACAAGTGAATTCTTGTCGTAGCTGACACACAAGGTTTACTTTGTCAACATTATACAAGCTTTTGCTGTAAGTGAATTAACGCGTCAAGACCTTCACGTACAACAACCGCACTGTACAAGCCAACTCAGAAGAAAAATTGAAATAATAGCAGACCTGCCAACCTGTCGTACCCCTTCCTGAGGTCAGGCGCAATACCCCACAATAGACTAAAAGGTATTTAACTTAATATGAGCCCTCAATTCATTTAAAATTCCAATATATTATGTGAGGATGTCTGACCCCAGGAATGAGTACGACAGGTTGGCAGGTATATAAAAGTTGTTGCAGTAACCAGAGATGTAGGATGGAATGGCCAAGACCATTCCTTTTCTCTACCAGGGCCTCTCATTCACATTTACGGTTCAGTGTGCCATTGCAAGTTTAAAAAATCTTTGCACCAAAAATAGCCTTTTTTTCTTTTCACTTGCGAAAACTGACTCTCTGTCATAATTCTTTGATTTAATTTTGAACCAACAGTTCACCCGTCTACACAAACAAGCATAACTCTCTTGGATCGGTCATCATTCCCAAGCAATGTGGGCCATTGGACTGATGTAAAACAGCGTGCCTTCTAACGGAAAACTATCGCATCTACTTTGTCTTTATGATATATTAAATATATCGTTAAACTCGTGCAAGAATAATTTGTCGCTTGAATGTTTGCTTTGTATGAGATAGAAAGCATTACCGACTGGTAGGGCCTATTATTTTA
The DNA here is from genome assembly GCF_001949145.1 of Acanthaster planci. The sequence continues at coordinate 34,500 of NW_019091689.1, forward strand.
GATTCGTGCAAGTAGCAGATTATTTTTTAAAGAATGAGAACATTTTTCTCGGAATCTTCTAATGTTCTATACATCATTATTTCGCTTTTACACTCTATTTAAAAATTCAACATTAGCATTGTTTTCTTAGCACAAAAAATCATGAAAAAATTTCCTTCAGGAGAGTCTGTGTACTTTTCTTTTGATGTTATATCTTTTACTTGATTAGTAATAATCAGCGGATAATGAGAAACGTTGGAATGTTTTATATGCAGTGGTTTAGACACATGAAGAATGTGTACATGAACGCCGGAATGGTAATTACGCAATCCATTTCATAGAAATGAATAAGTTTCCTGATCGAGTGATAGCTCCATCAAAAGATGTACCATTTTAAAAGTAATATAGTGTGTATGTTTCAAAAGTTGGTTATGTGTTTCATGATAAATTGTTTACAGTTGCCAGCAGAGAAGCATCGTTCATTGTATGGGTTTCAGTTAGTGAAACCAGAATCATACATTATCAACTGCGTGGGTTCGTGAAGCTTTACTCAAAGCGTGTAGGCCTACTGTCTGTTTTAAGCTGAAAACACTGACTGAGGAAGAATAGACGAAGTTCAGGGTGTAATTGTTGTGATAACGAAACGTTTGGAAATCGAAAAAGCTACAAAAGACCTGACAATTTTAGAGAGATTCTGGTAGGATCGAAACGTTAGGCCCTTTAATGTTTTTCAACTCATTGTTTTAGCACCCTATAGCCAGCAAGTAGTATGCAGTAGTTTCATAAGACAGCCTGAACCTGCGGCAAAGTGCAAATGTTTGCGCAAAAAACGCCTTTAATTAATGAGGTGATACCAAAGGTTTACAGAACTTGTAAATTAGTCCTAGTGTGTAGAATCCGTCCCACCATTCCCCTCCAATGCACATATATAATCTGTGTGTTTTAGCAAATGTTATTCTTCTGATTCTGATGTTGTCGGTGGTTTAATGCACTTTAAGTGGAACAAGACTTTTATCTGCATAAAATAATTAGAATTTATAGCGTCTAACTTTACTGTTTATTTATATATTTAATTTAGTGTTACTTCATTACTTACTTCAATTCACTTAAGTGCCTATGCACAATGTTTTCCCGCCTATTCAAACGTGGGATGACGCGTCCATCAATTGTAGTCATAAACCCAAGATTGATTTAGCGGAACTTGATCGGAACAGTACGCGAATTTGTATCCCGGTAGAAGTCTTTCCCGCCCTAGGCACGGTTGGCAAAGCTCGCGCTCCTTGCGTGTACTTTGGCTTGAACTTTGAACCCCGTCATGATTCAATGATTATAATAAAGCAGTGAGCCTTGGAGTCAAGAGGGACGCTGATAAGGTGCCCTGGGAAAAATTTGTGATCAAAAAAAAGGGAAGGTGAAGAAACGAAAACAAAACAAAACTGGAAAGAAGAAGACATGACTGTTTTCATGAAAATGCCTGTTTCATGAAAAATTGACCTCCCTGCCCTAATGGTATGTTAGTCTGCTACTCATCAGTGCTTTTCCCTCCCTAACCCCAAACAGAAATCTTCTTAAGAAAATAATAGACGTGAATCCATGCTTACCAATGATGTCTTCTTTCACTTTTCATATCTGACCAGGATAAAAAATGACTTTTTAAGTCGTAGTTCACAAAAGACTTTTATACACCTCGTAATGTCCTGTCCCTTGTCCATGTCATAAAGATTAAATTGAATGTTTATGTCACTGGAATGTCTGTTTGAAATGTCTCTTGTGTATGTGTGCATCACGTATTACACCTGAAGCGAACATGCAGTGGTCCGTATCAATAACATATGTTTACACCCCTTGAGCAGAATCATGCTGAATAAAATAGTACCTACCTTCCCACTTTTCGCAAATGTACGAAAGCCCAATCGTGCCACTGAAAGAAAAATAAAATCAGTGGTCAACTAATTCGTAATAACGAATTACTAATTCGCTATTACTATCTACTAATCCGTCATTACGAATCCGTTGGTACGAATTACGTATTCGTGGTGTTAGTAATCCGTAATAACAAATTAGTAATCCGTAATTGCGGATTGTTGATTTGTAACAACAGATTGATAATTGGTAATAACGGATTAATTTCCAAAGATTTTTTTTCTTTTGTGTGGCACGATTTGGCTTTCGTACAAATGGCACTGTCTTCTTCGCATCTTCCTCGAAATATCATGTAATTTATTTTTTGTAAAGCCGGATTATACTTCGGCGGTATAAAATCTGGTGATAACTTTATTGTGTGTCTGAATAAATTTCTAATTTAAACAGTGTTTACTTTTCCCTTTCAATTACGGTATCGTATATTTGCGCCACGCTAACATCAATGTACCTGTTGTGTGGGTTTTGTTGTCGCTGTGTTGAAATAATCCGTTCCCCGAGCTCTGGTCAAACACAGACAGGTGGCGCTGGGGTAGATCATTTTTTTTCCATGATACTAGTCTCACAGCAGGGTTTTTTGGTCAATATCGACCACTGAGTCAACAAAGTCTGTTCCTGCTATTCGTGTTGTAAAAAAATTGTGTTGATTTTAAGCAGATACACAGGCGCTCGTGAATCCAATCAAGCCAAGCAAATGCCATTTAAAAGACAACGTGAAAGCAATTTACCGGAGAGAGTTGTCCGTGTTTGGCGGGGGCAAGATGTGTTTTGAGAAGCCGAACGTGCGCTGGAATGCAACATTTTGAGGCACTTTATTGTGAGGGAATCAGATCTGCTTGTGGCCGACAACGATGTAATCAAGGCCGCTATAGCCCCAGTGTGGAGTCTTCATTTACATAGATAGTCGAGACATGGGCTTCACTCTTTCCATTAGATCATCTTGCGACGGTATGAAAAGAGTAAAGATGGTCACTGCGGATGCACAATTGGTCAGCGTCATTCTCCGTATAGCTTTCATGGTGAGTTGGTAAACTTGACTTTTTTAAGCACAGTGTGTGGGATTGTATTCGAGTCTTTGGCTTTTACATGTTGGTACTCTAATTTGCATCATTGGCGTGTATTATAGTTTTTGAATTTCAAAAAAAAGTTTATTCGAGATTTCCCTCCCCTGCGTTGGTAATTCATTACAGCAGTGTTCGCAGGAAGTTTAGGCTCTTCAGTGAATTCTGTGTGAGTCATGTCTTTTAATTTAAAGAAGAAGAACGATAATTTAATTGAATGGCCACCCACGGCATATATTGCGAAGATCCCTTATAAAGATTTCAAATGTTTTGGTTGTGTGCGCAGTAAGGGTGATTCACAATACTGCGCCTCTAAGAGTTTGCAACGCGTTGACTAATCACAGAGCGCGAAATCTGTCGACCCTTTCCAAACGTGCATTGGGTCGACATGTGATTGATCAACGCGTTGCAAACTCTTGGAGGCGCACTACTGTGAATCGCCTGTATTACACTTTTACTTGTTAAAAGCATGGATTTGGCGTTTTATTTACAGGCGACATTCGTTTCTCAAGTTTCAAGTTCAAGCGAAGTTTGTAAGTTCTTTGTCCTTTTTTTTTCAAATTCTGAAAATCTGATTGCCTATGAGCATGATTGTAATGCCAAATTGGTTCCGTGAAAAGAAAGAAAGAAAAAGGCGGGACATGTTTCCTGTCGGCTGTTATGTATTTTATTTTATTTAACCAACAGTGGAAAAAAACCTTGAAATTAGTAACTCTTGATCCGACACAGGCTGACTCAAATAGTCATTCCACATTTCCGTTTGCTATCTCGTTCAACATGAGCTGGTACCGGGTGTCGTGAGAATTTCAGACCTTCATAAAATCAGGACTAATTTTTCATATTAGGACTTTTCATCCTCTGTTACCACTGTAGTTAATTGTCAATGTCAAATGCATGCTCAATTTGGGCGTGCTAAAGTGCCATTATGTAAAACTAAATGCACAAGCACACCAAAGTAAGGGTCATAACTGTGCGTGTGAGAAGACTAGCCCAGGTTGGACATACCTTCTTTACACTGCCGCAAATGCGAGGGTATGAATTCATCCTTCCATACCTTACCTGACGGAGGTTGCAAACATTTCGTTCACGTGCTCCTTATGTCCGGAAATGCCCAAATGCTGTGGATGGAACAAGTTGTCATTGGGCGACTTGTTTGTAGAAAATATACGTAACTCCATGTTTCCGTCGTAAATATCCCAAACCTTTCGTGCGAAGACTTTACACGCGCGCAAACGAGATGCACAGCGACGGCAGGCAAAGTCTGGGTCTCCGTTTTATATGCACTGTGAAAGGTTCAAATTATCAAATTTATTTGCTTTAAATTTGATTCCTGATGACGCCATCATGACGCCAACCTTGGAGGCATACCTTTGGATCAGGGTTGATTTTAGCCAACTTTCAAGTTCTGAGGTTGTAATGTTGCCTGAAGAAATGTTGTCAGGGAAAAATGAAGAAAGATGGAATTTTACAATTTCAAAAGTGTCATTAGGTTGAGCCAAATCACCTTAAATCCAAATAAAACCAATCACTCACCTGGTGTAAGACAAAGGAAACACCAACTTTTTCTCCGTGTGTTATTACAAAGTAGCTCTGAGGCTACAGAGGAGAGCATTGACGTCACGCGGCGAGCAAAGGAGCATCCCCTCCCCCATAATGAAAATTATGAAAAACATTATGAAAAAAAAAGGAGGGAATCTCGAGGAGGATGGGATTGCCCAATTGGCTTGAGACCAGTCACCCAACGAATAAGGTATCAGTTGTGGGTGTACAATAGTTGTACACACGGTTGTACATACAGATGGGGACGCAGCATGCTGAAGAGGAAGATTTTTTTTCAGCCGAAAGTTGCCAGCCCGTTCACAGTGTCTTCAGCGTGGAAGATACCATGCGCCTTATCTTTATCTTAAAGGTTTTTCATTGTCCACACTACGTGTTTAATAGGGCCTACACACATTCGTCGTCTCTGATACTACCGACTTGGCAGATGATGAAAATGAAACTTGCCCAATAAACGTGGGACACTGTGTGTGGCTATGCTTCATTTTCCCACGAGAATAAACAAGACAGCTGTTCATGGCAATCATTCCTCGCTATTTAATCATCCCCTTTGTCAAATATTTACTGAAATCTTGATGCAAATTGATCGCCACGGAAGAGAAAAAACAATTTATGTGTTATTAAATTTTAAGACGCCAGGTTGGCTCCATTATATTTATACAGGTGTCATTTTGAAGATAACAGCTGAACATTGCTAAATATGCCAGCAAAAACAAAATGTCCCCACAAGGTGCTTTTATCGGAACTCTGGAAGTAACATTATACTTGAGATCATTTTTCTCACAGGATGGAGGTACGATTATAGGCAAGTTGGCAACTCCCTGAAACAGTTTTTTTTTCGAGGAATGGCGGTATTCTAAAAAAAAAAAGTCAACGAGTCTTGAGCTGGACCAAGGGAGGGTGCAATTTTTTAAGCTCCTTTGATCGAAACTACACTTCGCTGATTCACGAACGATCACAAAACGCACGCGTTACGGTCGCATACCAAGAAAACGAACATTCCCGACCAATATGGCTTTTTTTAACGATGAAAGATCTCCTGTCACAAATTGTCACGGGGTGATGATATCCTGAAAGTAATATGTCAGTTTTCTGAGATATAGTCTGAGAAACTTTATCACTCGACGAAGACATCCCGAAAGTAGGATGTCGACTTCCGAGAACAATTTTATCATTTTCGGGATATCGACATCCCTAGATAATACATTTTCTACAAATGTCGACGTCATCCTACTCTCATGATGTTGTCAGATTGTGATTTATTTTTGGCTGTCGATATTCTTCTCTCCAAATGTCATCTCTTAAAAGTTCACCAGAATAATTGTTGCATCAAAAGATGTCGTCATCCTTCAATGTATTATCCAAGGATGTCGATACCTTGCCCGTGAAGTCTTATATTCCTTAAATGAAATAAATCGGATTGCACGTCCACATCTCTCAAGAGGGCATAAGGAATAAAATGAGCAGCGCACTTGTATTTCAAATAACGTTCAAGCATGTAGCTTTTGCATATTTTTGTCATTGCAACATTGGAAAACGTTATTTTCTTCACAAAAAGACCAGAATTTTAGAAGTGCTGTCCGACCTGGTAGCTCATTATCTCGGACTTTTGTAAATGATCCGTTTTTGTAATTTTATATGGTCTTTTACAATATTGTGGGAGGAGGGCTGTTAAATAATCGTAATTATAATAACAGATTTCCTAAACCTTAGTTTGGTTGCATGAGACTCATATGTATCATTGGCCTTTTTCCTCCTTTTCGAAACTGTACTAAAAGCAGTGCAAGAAGTCTGAGCTAATTACTTCTGGCTAGCCAGAAATTCTCGAAAGCAACATCTTTTCGGCCGTGGCAATGTTTTTATTGTCTTTTTATAGACCCCTTTGGTTTAGGAGAAAAACTCCATCAGCACCTGTGGCAGGCTTTTTTACAATATTTAATTGATTGTTCAGGAAGATGTTTCGGTGCAGAGAACTTTTGTCTTTGCACACGCCGTCTATTTGGAGCGTTTGTGTTACTTGTGCCGATATGTATACATTCATTTTACAACGAATGTCATGGTTTGTTGCAAGCGTCACGCTTCAAATTGCCTGCCTCGTGCAGAACCGGTGTAAAACAAAAGGTGTCAACATTGCAAAGCGACTTGAGTTTCATGTCTTGCTCAACATCTACATTTCACCCACTGTCATGCTGGATTCCTAGACCAAATGCTAATGCTGGATAGAGGTATCCTCCGTGTGAACACTTCAGATGCCACATGGAGATACTCAGCCGACGACAGTGCCACGGAGCTTGACAAGATACTTCGAGGAAATCTGGAAGACAGGGTGTACACTGACGACACTGACAAGCAGTGGCACTATCAAGTAGCCGTATTCAGGTACGTGCCATTGGTCCAATTGTCTCCAAAAGCCTAGTACTGTGCTGCTCTGGGTTTGGGGTCCTATGCGTGTTGCGGGCTATTCACGTCATACTAACTGCAGGCAAAAGACAGAAAATATCTCAGATGTTAAAGTTTGATGGTCAAATTGTGGCCGATTCTCGAGCCGGGAGTATTAAAGAATTATTAATTGAGGTCTCAAACGGCGTCAGGCATGCTATCAGCGGGCCTGTATTTACAATCAGTTTTAATGCGTGGACAGACGGACAGAAAACCAACAGACACACAGCATCAATCATACTTTTGACAAGCAATGCGTGCATGTGTGCGTGTTCTTTGGTATTCCATTGCCTGTTTATTCAAAAAAGTGAACGCTATCAGAACTCCCTCGTAAAATAAATAGAGCCTCTGAGGATGGAAAGGTTGTGCCCCTCTGAGATGTCCAACTAATTTCCTTCGTCAAAAAATCAAGATAAAACTTTCTTTAAACATGCAAACACTGCACATGCAACGTGGAAAGTAAAATATACACAACTTAGATAACATAATTGTGTACCTATTCAAAAGGGAAGATTAAAACCGGGGGGGGGCTGAAGAATTTGTGTTTATAATTTGACCATACGTGCTTTTATACGTGCACTCTTCATATCATAGGCTTGTCCGAAACCAAATTTTCGGGGAGGCGGCATTTTTTTCGGAGGGGAGTGCTGAAATATCTGGAAATTTACCTTTTAGCCTTTCTAGGACTTGTTACAGTCCTTTGAGGGAAGAAGTGAAAGAGCAACCCAAATCGCCTTTTTGATCATTAAAAAAATCGACCAATGAATTTTATGGGCGATAGAGCAACGTTGATTGTGTGTATTTTCAATGCCAGGCATAATGGTAGCATAGTTCTAAACGGGAGTCTCCAAGTTTCCTTCTCTGGTGGGCCGGCTGTTTCTGTGGAGAGTCTGCATGGGGACATCAAGATTGCTACCCGTCTTATACTGGATGGCTATCTGAACCTCGCCAGTGAAACTGGGTCGTTAGGAGGCTATGGTGGTACCTAAGATTTCCCCTTACATTTCATTGCGTGCAACTTTACCCTTATCCTTTGTTCTTGTATTGTTGGCTTTGGCATTGTAAGGGACTTGGAGGTTACAATACATATTTTTTAATTGAGCAGTAGGGCATATATCAATCTCGCAGGGTTACCTGTGGCCCCTTCAGAAATGTTTTACAGGTGCTTGTATTTTAATTATGTCTTAACTCTAATCAGCCCCATTAAAAACCTTAAACCGGAGCTGGCTGATCACAGGGCGGTTTCAACTCCTGCAAATCTTACCGGTGCAGTACCAAATTTTACTGAAACTCGAATGATTTCTGCATGTGCAAAAATAAACGGAATCTATATCTGTGGCTGTATGTTTGAATCTTTATGAAGTCAAACTTTAAAAACGATCCTGAAGTCATACAGACTTTACACGAAATTAACGTGCGGGGGCACAAAGTGATAAGAATTAACAGAGGGTGGGTTCTGTTTAGGGTACCGGTTAAGAAGAGCGTGAGGATTTCCAAATCTTCCGGGGAAAAAATCAGCTGATTTCTCGTTCTACATTAACCCTCCTCATTAGCAAGACGCGGACCAGGAGGTGGAGGTCTCTTGGCAGAAGACGGTAAACCTCCGAAACCCCCAGGCGGTGGGGGCCACGGGGGCACCGGAGGGGAAGCCTTCATCGAGAGGACGTTGTCCCTGTCGGGTGACAAACTGATTTGGAAGGAGACTAAGTATGGTTACCCGTATCTGATCGGAGATGGTTACCATCTACTTGGAGGAAGTGCAGGTATTAGGGTAACCTCAGTGAGACATAAGTAAGAAAACTAAATTGGAATTAAGAATTACTTACAATGTTGTATATGTGTACGAACATCTTGAAATAAAAAACGTTTAAATCTCAGTCAACATAACTGGTTCATGTGCCTTGTAAGAACCCATACCACGAGCTGGTGCATCCTCAGTTCATTATTTTCAATGTTGAACCGATTGGGTGCTGGGGTCTGCTAGCTTTGATTGGCTAGGGCCTTTCATTTTGTGTGAGATGGAATTTTCCAGATTGATTGAACCAAATATCTTTACCTTCCGCAGGTGGGAAGATTGAATATGAACCAAATGTTCTGGTTTTTGGAAATCCTAAAGGTGGAGGAGCGCTGGAAGTGACCGCTAAAGGAAAGATCACCATTGGTAAAAAGAGAAGGGAAATCAGATACATATCATAAGTTGCATTGCATAAGAGGGTGAAAACGAGATGCGATCATCATTGAAATCCTGATTAGCATTGTATGTACCCAAGGGCTTTTTGGCCGTTTTGTTGATGGATCTTTGTCAATTAAGGACAGAGTTCGTTGCCTAGGTTGTGGATTGTCTGCGCTAAACAAGGCGACCGGTGTGCATATACGTTTTTGTTAATCATTCTCCTATTTCACCATTACGCGCAACCGTTATTGGATCTTTGTAATACCTTGAATTACGTTAGAAACTCATTTTGATACGTGTTTCAAATTAACCTTATTTATCATGCAATCAAAACATTAATTGACATTATTAATTAACCATAGGTTGGTGTAACCGTTTTAACCTAGGACTGTCCTTGTCTCAGTGTATGCATTATGTTTGAGTAGAGAAATTTCCTACCAACCTGTGCCAAATGTATTTACTTTTTCATTACATTTTTTAAAATGCATTTTGTTGGTAATCTTTTTACCTGTAGCGTTTCATTGGCTGGTGAATATTTTCTTTGATTAGTTCGTAAGCATGAGATACAGCAGTTTATGTTGTAGAGGGTGCAAATGGTAATGCTTTTCTCGTCGAGAAAAAGACAAGACTGTTTACTGTTTGATTACATACAATCTATATTCATTCATGCGCCTCGTTTACAATAGGCAGCCACGTATCGGCGGACGGACAACGTGGGATACCCTACGATGCTGCATTCCTTGATAGATATTCAGCTGAACCATGTGCAGGGGGAGGGAGCGGTGGTCTGATCAGGTTAAGAGCAAAGGAGGTAATGTTAACTCACTTTTGCAATATTGTGTAACTCATTTAAAGGCGTGTTCACTGTAAAAACCAACGCTCATTAAAAACGCGCTTTTGCGTTAATAGTAAATATCCGTTTGAAATTAAACACCATTTTTTGTTTTTTGGAAATACATGTAAACCTGTTTTGGTGTTCAGAAGGTGGTACCACCCGATAAATATGTTTTTTTGTCTTGTTATTAACACCCAAATGTGTCGCTAACTTTATCAACACATCAACACGTAACTGTTTAAAAATTGAACACCGCAGCGTGTTTAGCTTGGGATTATTAACACCACAACAAGTTCGGAGAGTATAAAATGGAAGATGTTTTAAAGGCGTTAAAACATTCATTCTTTTTACAATGTTAAAGCTGCCATTTTTGCATGTGCAACTGGAAAATACGCCCTGCTTTGAAATACGCCCTGCTGTATATGTTTATGGTATAGCAAGTGCCAACGAAAAGTTGCCCCAGAATGATCTTTATGTTCACAATCGCACGTACATGGAATGGGCCATTTGCGTCTGTTACCGTAATATAGTGTTTATAGTCCGAAAGTAGAGAAGAGTCTTTTTAGATTAATGTGTCTTAATACAGGAAGTTCTATGTAAGCGCTCTCACTTCGTTCTATGCATTGTTCATCCGCACAGCTTATAGAATATATGCTTCAACTGCCTTTCACTAGGTTACGCTTCGCAATCTGATACCATCGAGCGAGCTATTCTTTCTTTCATTTTTAGTTACATTCAAAAGTTTAATGTCTCCTAAAGTTTCCTTCCACGCACTGCTTTACTGTGAATTCCCAGATTCTATCCTGTTTTCGAGGTACATACAATCTATAGCAAAGTGGCATCTTTACTTTAAGGTTTCTTCCATGTTGAATTCTGTATATTGCCTTGAGACGTCCGATTAGTAAACAAACAGAACAAAACAAAACTAAACAAAAGACTTCTAGGTGTTAAACTTACACTGCTTTGTGTGGAAATCGAACTGCTTCCATACAGTGGCTTAGAACATGCAAGGTGTTAAGTCAAATTGGTAACATATTACCTGATTCCTGTCATTCTTTTTCTTCAGTGACGTTTCTTTAGATTTTTTTTGCAATAATATCATATTATAATTTTGTAAGAATTTTTTTTAGTATTAGGTTCCTTCCACGGCTTTCAGATTGAGGTCCGCCATGACGGTTTTCTCTCTGTGAGGGGGGCCGATGGTGCCCAGAATACCGACAACGGCAGTTACTGCGGCGGAGGAGGGGCTGGAGGCATTATCGAGTTCCAGATCTCGGACAGGGTGCACGGATATCTGCTGGGAGACCACCTGTTCCTTAACGGTGGCAAGGGAACTAAGCTAGGTGGTCGAGGCAGGCTGGAGATAACAAGTAAACATCTGTTTGTGTTACACGTACATGCTATTTTAATCATTCACGTCATTGGTGATAGGTTGGTATTTTCTATGCGTTGTTTTTCAGTTAGATTTTTGACTTTGAAGCGACTGAATATCTGTGGCTCTCGTTCGTTGAAGTGTCTTGACTGTAATAAGAATGACACTGAAAAGGATCTAAACAAAAGGATCGGCAGTATTTTATCGAGTAGTTTATTGGGTATTGATGTCTATAGGACGGTCGGGTCTTTTTTTAACCCTTGTATAGTCTCACTGGAAGGTTATTTTTGTAAAGTTTCACTCGCAGCTAGTGTACAGCTCAAGGTCCGTGATCAAGTGTGCCTCCCGCTCAGAGTTTGGAGAAGAAAAGGACTTTGAAAAACTATCCATCACCGCCTAAGTTCAAATTCAAAGGGGAGCTGAGATTACTTCTTGAATTCAAAGAAAGAATCAACCATTGATCAAATTCAAGTCAAATATATACACACCAACCTTCATTTGTAAATCTACTTTAAAATTCTAAACAAACCTAATTGTCTGGTATTTCTATTATTTCGAATATTATTTTTGTCACTTTACTTACGCTCTTGCTATCCGGTTTGACCGCGGGAACCTCGACAGATTTCATGCCCCGAAATGGTGAGTCAGTGTTTCTCTGTGTAGTAAGAAAGGCCGCGCAAATAATTTTTTGTTTACAATGAAGTAAAGTTTTCAGGCATTTGTGCAAGTAAGTTTAAATAAATCAAAAGTACTGGAACAGCCGGCGCAATATAAAGATGAAACTTCAAGCTGTACACATTTCTTTCAGACGGCCACCGACAGCCGATGGACTGTGGCTGGCTTGTAGGGTTTTACGTTTCGAAAATTTCATATTGGGGGACCAGGGAGTTACACGGACCTCCAGTTAGGTGCAAACCCCATAGTTAAGCCAATGATTTGAAAGTGCCGACAAATTTATCACAGATAGACATGTACGTATCACCTTCCGGTTTTATATTTTTTAAGAGAAATTATATCTTCCAAAATATTTTCCTTGGTTTATTGTGCATGAGAACGCGAATACATCCTTCGCTTTCTTGCATCTTCTGTGAGTGTATCATAAAATGGAGTGGTCTCGGTGTGCATAGGATCCAGAAGCTGTGACGACAGTGTGGTTGACTGTGATTGTACCTCACAGCCATCGATGACAGTGTCACCTTCCGTGACCGGATCACCTGGGGAACCGAACGAAGGGTGTCCGACGGTCCAACCAGCGCCGTGCGACTGCAGCGAGTGCCCCGAGGCCACGAGTCCGATGACAGAGGTTGGTACGAGCGACTGTGGCGACGCCGTCACGTGCCAGACAACCTCTGAGGCAACAGACCGTGATTGCAGCAAGACAGTGTGTCCGACGGTCCCTGACGAAGGGGTCAGCTGCAAATGCCCTGAAAACACTGACAGTCCGGTGAGTATCAGAACTGGAGAAGGCTTTAAAACTGTCACAACTGTCGTGAGTACAACACTTTCCTACCAAGGAAAATTCCAGACTATAGGTATCTATAAGTATCATCATATACAGAGGAAGGACACGGGAGTTTGAACTGCCCGGGCTGTAATATCTGGAGAATTACCGCTTTCGGGGCATGCCTGGTATGTCCATAGCTAGAGCGCAGCGAACGCTGGCGACGCACCATCTGTTTCACAACCACGAAACCCCTTTGTACCCTTTGATCGCAGCTGCAATTTGTCGCTGGTAATCTACATCCTTAAAACTTTGCGCACTGGGGTATAGTAAATTGGATATTTATGCTTTGTTGGTGCTTGGTATTATCTCATGACAACATCAAATTTAATGCTTGCACAGCTGCTTGCATTACGCTGTGTGCCCTAAATCTATGTGCGCTGTTATTGCCCTTAATGAGCTATCTCATCTGGAGTTATTTTGGGAATAAATAGCTCAGTTGTTTACAAGATTTTGTGTTTTGTTTGAATCATTTTTATTATGGCATTTGTACAAAAGCGTATTTTATGAGATATCATGATCACTCCCGGTGATGAAACAGCGCAGTTTGTTACTTATGAACTTGGCTTTCCAGTAAAAGTCAACATTTTGTTGGCTAGTCTTAGCCAAATTCGCCAAATACCAAGTCTTTGAACACTGATGTATTGGACGGAGGAGACTAGAATTACAAACTTTGCATGGATAATGGAACAGTGTATCAATTTTTTAAAAGTTTATTTACATTGGCAAAAGTGGGTCTAATACCAGGGATTTCTCTCTCTATTTCCCATTGCTAGTATTGCCAGGCGCCGCTTCTCCAGGTTAAGATGCAGGCAGTAATCGGGCATTTTCGGAATGTTTTCTATTATCCCTCTGACTTGGCGGTGACCATCACTGAACACTTTGAAGTGCCACAAATACAACTCCTTCTGTGTCTTTCCTCCATGGTATAATGTATGAAAGTACTAAAACTACAAGAAACAACATGAAAAAGAGTCAAAATTTCCTGTGTTTCAACATACTCTATATATTAACGCAACAAGACCACTGGATGAGAATATTGCTTTCTTTGTTTAAAGTCGAACCTTTGCAGGTCTATTGTTTGGTTTCGAAAAGAAACAACTTATGTTTAACTCACTTGTGCAAAATAATAAAAGAAGGTCCTTGTCAGAAATCTATAGAGATATCAAACATGGCTGTGAAATACTTTGAAGACGGTGTTTTTTAATTGGGGAAATTTTGGCGAAATCTGTTGGCTAAACATGAGCGAGGCTGGACTGATTTCATTTAGATTTTTTATGCACCAGAGGTTTCAGTCTACAAACGCGACAGACCAACTGCTTTTATCCTTTATTCGCATTTCCTGTTTGTTTAACCACTTTCAAATTGATTTTCTAAAGCATTTCCCAATTTTCAGCCTAGCACAACGGAAGCGCTCACACTCGACAATGCTGCACAATTTCTTGAAGTAAGTTATTTTTCCACTATAACAAGATAAACCTTTTTCAATGCCATTCAAGTCGAAGAAATATTTTAACAAAATACTAAGATGTATTTCATTGTTTCTCCTTTAATAGGAGGCCTTGGATGAAATTGGTGAATTCGGAGAAAATTCAACACGGGTAAGTTTCAAACTCATGGTCTTTGAGGTGATTCCTTAGAAGACCTGTTAACAATTTAACCCTCCATGACCTGTCGGCCATCATTACTTGTACATGTATTCAAAGGAAGAAGTTGCAGTTAATGAAGTCCTCACAGACATGTAACACCGTTGTTGCATTCAATGCCGCAGGAAGGCGCCGTACAACTATTGGTGGCAACTGAAATTCTTGGCCTGAACTTGGGGAGCCGTCTTGCTGAGGCCCGGCAGCCTGGAGAAGTGGTCTCTGTGACGGCTGCGTCAGAGACTGTTGGTAACAACTTCGTAGTACCTTTCTGACTTTTGCTAACGTTACTGGCGATTTTTTTTAAATTCCTTTTATTTGTAGAAAAAAAGTGTCGGTTCTGGTTATTAACAGAGCCAGCAATGGGCAATTAGTGGATTACTCCAAAAAAAAACCAGAACAGAGAAGCTCATGTGTAATGTCACATTTGATCAAAACCCATTAATGTGCCCAGTCAAGAAATTTGCCTCCAGTTGCATATTTATTTTTTCACTGAAATGTAAACTTCGTTTAGTGTTCAGTAGAAGTATTCCTTATTTATGGTTGATAATGTTCCTGTGAGATATTTGTTTGAAAAACTTTTTGAATTTTTTTTTTGGGGGGAGGGTTTGTGTTCGAGGCCAGCCATGATAGTTTGCCCACCGTACGGTTGGCACTTTTGACATAGCAAAACAAGGATATACAACGTCATTGTTCCAGAATGCCGCATACCTCTTGTTCTCATCTCCTTTGATGTATGCTATTTTTGTTTCAAGCTATGCAAGTGCAGGTCGATGACGCGAACGCATTTAGCGGCGTCGCCTTCCCCAATGCCTCAGACCTCATCTTCAGCTTGGACGGATGGAGGGCGCCCTTTCTCTGCCAAGAAATCACGGAGTTCCACGCGAAAGAAAACATCTCAGGTAATTTCTTTTTTTTTTACTTCTGCACTTCGTTGACATTATGATACAAGAAAAACTCCACCATCAAAGGAAGTAATTAGGGTGTTACGTCACTACATGTACTTGGGGAAGAAATGAAGGTTTTTTTATGCTGGTTTAATTTAGCTCTGATAAACAAAACATGATTATCCCTGAACAATGGGGGCGCTATTCATCAAAGGTAAACACCACTCACAGGTGCTAAAGCCCCGTTACATTTTACCGCCAAACATTGTACCTAATCTAGCCTGAGTTGCAGTTAACCCAAAATCTGAATGTAACCGCTGAAGGGCCAAAATGATGTAGCCCCAACCTTGTATGTAAAACAGAAGTGCAGCGGTTTTAATTTGAACCCCCAGAGCCCAAACCGTAAATGTAGCCCACAACTGCCCGTGTCTTTGTGCGACGCGATCCCTATTAATGAAGTCCCAATAGTATACGGGGTTAATATGGGATATCGCGACTGAGCCTCATTTCCTATCCGGCTACATTTTGGCACCGCATATCGTCACCTGGGAGATTTTGACATCCCGTGAAAATGTATCACGGTACGAGGAATACAACGCTGAAAGGCAGGATGCCATGTGCCAAATCTTTCATCACTTCCCATTTGCCATCTTTAGTATTATGGCAGGAACACAAGAAGACAACTTCGGAACATTAACTATCTGGTGATATTTTCTCTACCTCTCGACAACGTAATGGATGGTATCGCCCAAACTCTGAATCATATGCGCCTGAAACGCTTTTAATTCTTAAAGAGTGGACAGGGTTAAATAGCTTATTTAGACATCAGCTAAAATGTTACATACTGAAATGGACCCCAGTATCAAGCTTTTCAAAAAAAGGGTGCTGACGGCCGTTGACAGTCAAACAGTTTGCTGTTCTTCAGTATTACACAAATTAAAAGAACATACAACAAAATCGATGGGATGACAATAGACACAAGTACCTCCCCCCCCCGTCACAAAGAGAGAGATTGAGCGGGCACTTACTGGTTGTTGTGCTCAGCGCATACAGAAAGACCCTTTTTGCGTTTGCGAAATGTACTCTGTTCGATAACCGCGCTACCTTGCAGTCGCACGAGTTGCACCGACCCAACTGACGTCACTGTTAAATAACAAACCTCCCTATTATCGTATCAACATGTAGATAAAACAGGTATGGAAGATAGATGAAATTCAAATTAGGGAACGAATGAATAGTTAAGGTTCCGGACACCTTGACCTCCACATCGAAAAAGGAATGCGACTTTCAGTTTTACCTCATCAGTGGTACACTGGAACAGTTCACTAAAGAAAATAAAGAAAAAGATTTGGGCTAGGAGGAAATGCCATTACTCATGCGTTAGTGAACTGCCGGAGATACCCACTGTGGGAATGTATTTTTTAAAGAATATTTGCCGCCGGTACTGTTATGATTCCGAGGAAATCACATTTTCGACAGCCCTTTTGCCGGCGAGGTAACTGTCTCTTGGGTATGAAGCATAGGACGACATCGCGGGAACTATCTTTATGCGATCTTATTGTGCAGTGGTGACTAGTAGTTCTTAATCAAGTTAAGTGCTTACATTGACCGAATACACTTAGACCCCGACTGTTTGTCCCATTCAAGTAAGTGGGTGTCTTAGAATCGAGGGTCTGTGAAATGAGGATTTTATGGAAATATTTGTGTCATAGAATCCGCCGATATTACTGACTTTATTTTCGCTGAGACTGATTTTGTGTGGTCAATGTATTTCGTATACAGATAGCGCGAACCGACTTTTAAGCTGATTTTTTTTCTCTCAATTTTGTATTGAAGTTTGAAAGTTAACCATTAATAGACGTGCATGCCTTTTGTTTCAAGAAAATACAAAAAAGGTACATGTTGGTCCGAAAAGCTTTCGTAAGGCAAGGATTGTCATTGTCGACACCATTGTGATGTTCGACCTTCAGTTCACTCCATTTTGTCGTCAAGTGTTGACCTGACAAGTGTGATTGCTCTTAAAAGCTGGTTCACACTTCGGGCGAATGCGACAGCAAAGGGAACTGGAGTCCGCGAAACGTTTGCAGCGCAAGTCGTAAAGTTGAACAGTGTTCAATTTTGGCTAATTCGCAGCGCGAATATCTGATCTGACGTCACGAACGCGTTCGTATTCGCTTTCGTTCCCTGCGTGAACTGACTTTAAGATTGCGTTCAACCACTAAATAGCCGTTAAGCTTTCTCCGAAGAGGAAACCGCCGCACACAGTCGACTTGCTGCATGAAAGCATGAATAAATACAAGCAGCAGAACAAGCCCACAGTCTTTTTCAGCTGTCGAGTTGCAGTGCAACCGACGTGAACATGTGTCATGACTTATTCCAGTTATCACTGTCATTTTTGGTCATTTTGTGGCAAAACCTTCATAGATGGGTATGGTCCACTAATTTACAGCCAATTACTAGCCAAATAGCAGGGTGGGTCGTAAGTTACGACACAAATAACAGGGGAATGGCTTTGTCACAAGCTATTCAAAGGGATAGTCTGCGACACTAATTGGGATCGGATGCTTTATGATCTGCTTGTGATTCACTTGTGACGTCGTGCCTACAATCGATGCACAAGGGTGTTAAGAACCACAGAGAGCAACAGCTGCATGCCCACAATTACATTTATGAGATTCCCAGGACATAAGCCAAAACGGGGAAAATAAGACGACTTCTTCAAGGCAGAAGGAGGAGGGGGTCTTGCTTTGAGGCAAGGGAGTATTTGGAATTATAGAAGTCCTGTGGGCACTCTTTTGGTAATTTTAGTAATTTTGTGGGATGTTCCCATTTATTCATAACACCTTCCTTTCAAGTGTGAACATGGAGAAAGTTGTATATGACTTCAACAACTGACGCTCAACAAGTAAACCCGCAGAATCAAGGATGCCATCATCACGTTCCTGTACCGAAAATCATCTTTCACACTTATTGTTGGCTTTTGTTTCACCTGGTAGGCGACATAATTATTGTCAACGTGCTCTATGCAGACATTGGAGAGCTTTTGACTGGAACTGACCCAACAGAGGGGTATGTAATCGTATGTTATTGTAGACGTCAGTCACGCTATAAGAGTGGCGTGAGAAATTAAGGATCGGCACAGTGATTTGGAATTGTAAACTAAAGACGTGCTCATAGAACTCAAGAGTTTGTGGGTTATTCTGCAGATTTGTCACAACATATCGGTTCGATTAAAACCTGAAAGTTTGAAATATGTACGCCCTTTGGTAAGGTTCGTGTTACAAGTGGCTCAACCGAGGAAATTTGTGCAGTGATGGTTGTTTGGAATGTGTCTTGGGGGCAAAGCGGGCTCGATGTTGACCCCTCGATATAAACACGCAAGAGTAATGAACCGGGTGCTATCCGATAAGACAGGATTTAGACATCAGGCCTACCTCTCTGCATTTCACGAATTCCCTGACCATGTAAACCAGACTTGCTCTTATGAATTATATTTTTCGTGGAGGGAACTGGGATCAGGTAATTATTTCATATTTTCCTCATTGAAAAGGCAATAAAAATTCATGAGTATCGCGTAAGCTTCGTGCTATTCCCAGTGGTAGATCGTAGGATACTGCGTTAATGATACAATCTTCACTTGGGATTACTTAGTTTTTCCACCCACAAGCCCGTGTCGGTCAACAATTTGATTGCAGTGGGTTTTTGGTGTTCAATCAGCCGATTACAAGCTTGTCTGAAGAGTAGGTTTATTTGAATTTCAATCCAGTGGACGTTCACCTGGTCCTTCCGAACTCAGGTAGATCTTAAAACAGTAAACGTCATCTCCAGTATTTTCATTAAAACCTGAATTAATGAACAATCCCATTTTGTGAAGAATTGTCCCACTAGTGAACAGCCGTGTGGTCGGTACGTCTGTTGCCCTGAGTGAAAATGTAACTACTCACTTCACCTTGAGTGTTCGCATGACTGCCGAAAAGTTGAAGGTACGTTCAGGATGATGCATGTTGAGGCCAGGGAGACTCCGGCTAGACTGGTTCCCAGACATAAACTTCCTTAGGTCCAGACGCCACAATGGTTGAGTGACCAAATCAGGTGGAACTCCCCCCGTTTCCAAGAAATTTCCAAAATTGTCTAAAAATTTCGGAACCCATTTTCATTGCTTTTTCGTATACTGTCGTGAACTTTCAGAAGTATCCACAATGTATAAACAGGCTGTCTTCTCTGTTTCTGACAACAGTACTCTGCTAATTTTTACGATACCCGTTATTTCTCCTTATTCCTAATTTGCGATTGAATGCTGTACTGTTGCACAACATTCGATGAAGGGGACTTTTAATTGTGACATAAATTTGTAGCAGGCACGCACAAGCTACATCCCAATTAATGGCGTCATACATCTTCCATTGCGTTTGTAGCATGCTCTGTACATGAATTGGTCTGTGGTGGCTACTGGACCTAGAATTTATGCACTTCTAAGGAATTGGGTCAGGGAACCAGATTTAGGCATTGCTTTCTTACGTAGCCTTGTCCGTGCAAAACCAAACTGGCCTGCTTTGAATGGGTGGTAACCATGAAATACGCACTCCAATCTTACATCCCCCCAAACGTAACACAAGTTTGATTCGAAATATTTTCTGACAGGTTCCGTTTCTTATTTAGAGGTATTCAAATTGATGATTCAATATGCCATATTGAGAGTCAATCGTAATGGTAGCATGTTATTATCGAACGCATCGTCTTATATTGTGCTTTCTACATACTGCTTCTTTATTCAGAGAAATATTTCAGGGACCACCAGCTGCGTTTTCTGGGATTTCCATGCGCAGTAAGTCGTCAATCCTCATTCTCCCTCTCATGCAGCAATTTACCATTTCTATCAAATGAAATGGCATGAATTTGAATATGGTTTTAACCTCCCAACACTGACAGATATGATGCCACTTTAAATCTAGTATAACATGCATGCACAGCACAGTTAATCTTGAAGTTTTTTTTTTCTTTAGGCCAACTTGCACTATAGAAAATCGAGAAACAGTTTTGATCGAAATAATCAAATACAATCTTTCTTTGGAAGAGTAACCAAATGCAGTAATTATTGTTTGATTAAATTAAAACTCAGAAAATTTCAATTTTCTTTAGTACTACCTGAATACATTTTGCATTTGGGTATAAATGTCTGTTGTAACCCCTGTCAGTAATTATTTTACACCTGTTAATCTGTTCTGCTTTGATTGTAGAGGAACGCCAGGCGGCAGCTGGTCTCCTAAGGGTTGTTTGGTGGAGTATGAAAATGATACCCACGTGATATGCATGTGTGATCACCTGACTAACTTTGCCACACTGCTGAAACCAGACAAAGTTGTGGTGAGCTATTGATTAGCATGTGTCTCGAACGCCTGTTCTCTCTTAGAAGGCTCATGCTATCCAGCCAGATAAACTATGCGGTACATCCCTTGGGTATTAGAGCTATCTATTACCTTTCCTCGAACCATCACAGACCACGAGTCAATTTTTACAAAGCCGAGTGTTTTGGTCACGTATTACCGACTTCAGACTGTATTTGTTATTGCTTCAACTACTGTTTATTAGTGGAATTCATTATGTCTATATGTCGAATATTAGCCCAGAGCAATTACGACACGTTTGGACGATAACAAGACATATTACCCTCACCGTTGTTATCACATAACAGTGATATTGCATCTTGATATAGACTGGTCCCCGCTCCACATAATGCAGGAACTGCTAATGAGACTGTTCATACAGTTGATATTGGTGAGCATGAACTTGTAAACTA
The DNA here is from genome assembly GCF_001949145.1 of Acanthaster planci. The sequence goes on from NW_019091689.1 coordinate 55,664, forward strand.
AACGATCAGCTGTGGGAGCGCTGCAATTTGTTTCAACGGTTTAAATTTGATTGACGTTCATTTCTCCGTATAACTGTCTTCACACTCTTCCAAAATATCGAGTATGGCGCGTGGGACCATACGGCGTGACGCAGCTTTCCGCAGCGTAGCAACTGACTGCGCCGAGACACTCGTTGCTTCGATTAAATTGAGACACTTCAATTGAGGGAAATATAAAGAATCTAAGACAGAGAGAGGTATAACAAAGCAATTCTTGACTCAATATCCCTTGGATGTTCAATATCTTATCCCATTCAAATCCCATGTCACGTTAGTCAATAATGGTGTAATAAATATAGACAGTTGTATGCATAAAACAGTTTCATTGTAGCATGATGGTCGAAATGGATTTGCGTAGAGCCCAGGGAGATGACGGCATGTGTCCTGTCATTCTTTGACGGGGGCGTTGAGCCAATCCCCTCCTTGGGAGAAAGAAATGTGTATTTAAGGTTATTTCGAACCTTTCCTAAATTCAAAATGTAGAGAGATACGGTACAAAAACGTAATGTGCACAGATTCGATGCAAGTTCAGGCGAATCAGCTCGCAAATACACGTCTTCATTGCCAACAATGCCTCCGAGTGTGATGTGGCGTCCAGTCCCCCCACTATAACGGCTTTTCAAAAATCGAGCACCAGGCATTGTCAGGATTTAGCTCGTCCCGCGAATGCCCTTTCGCGACGTAGGCTACATGCAGTATGCCAAAACGTAGCGGACGAGTCCAGGCCAGGTGTTCATTGCCTGATAGTATGTTTACCCAAACCGCTGGCTGAAAGTCACGGGGCCCGTCTTCCATCCTTCTGAAAAGGCTTCATGCTCATCAACGAGCGTGCATATCAAGGTTTTTCCTTGCTCATTAGATATTTGTGGTCCTTTTGCCACCTTCTTTGGCGCATGAGTTATGTAGTATTGTCTTTTGGTTCTTTTCTTATCTTTTGCTTTTTTTCTGGACTTGCTAATATGCTTTTCGTATTCCTTTTTTGCTTTGTTGAAGCGAAATGAATTGACGTGAAACTGAATGAAAGTTTCATTAAATAAATGAGTTAATCAGAAGTGGATTTAATCCCCATAACTGAACAAAATATGCCATTTCCTCCTTATGCGTATTTGTATTTTTCCCCCAAGATCCCACCTGGGGATGAGTTTGCCCTTGGTGTCATCTCGTACATCGGTCTTGGTCTCTCACTGTGTTCCCTGGTGTTGGCTTTCATTACAATCAGCGTATCACTAAAGTAAGCACACGCGAATTATGTAACCGGATCTCACAAAATGAGTCTTATGCCGATTTTGTTCCTTTGTGTATGTCGGATTTGAAAGTAAGAGCAAAAATGTGACTCTTTGTGTCAATGTATCACTCAGATCGTCATCCTTATGAAAGTTGATATTATGAGGACTATCGATGTTTAGTTCCTATTATAATTCTAGCTAATTTATGTAGCTGGAATCGGTGGTTTATGTTTTTACAACATACTGGTACACTTACTTTGAGTAACCGGTCTACTTCGAAACTATCTTCCGTGAACACTTAATACTAAAGTAAGAGAACGCTTGAATAGATTATTTTTTTAGATTATAGGCATAAAAGACTTCTATATCTGAAATCAGTTTGATATTGCTCAAAACCACCCACATTCTCCGAGGGGATGTTTTGAGAAGAGGCTTTCGAGAGTTCAAACGATGGCACTCAAAAGATCGCTGTCATGTCTTTTTTTTTACCTTTTCAGAGGTCTCAAGAATTTCCAGTCTGCGGTTATCCATCTCAATCTTATCGCCGCGCTTGGTCTCGCCGACACACTTTTTCTGATTGGTGCAGACGACACAGAAAATCAGGTGACTAATGACGTTAGGTGTCCTTGTTGCTATGGAAACAGTGCACTGGGGCAACGTGTTTGGTGAATTAGCACTATTTGAAACAACAGACAGAAAATAAATATATATTGCCCGATAATGAAGGTCTTAAATTCCATTAAGGAAAAACGGACCTGAGAATACATTGTCTGGAGTGTTTCCCAGAGCGCATACGACGTATGCATCCTTAATCTTATCAACTGAGCGTCAGGCGTCAAGGCTGGTCCGAAATTAATAATGCAGGCAAACGCGTTGCGAAGTGAAGACTACATTTATGTGCACTGCGGATTCGTAGAAGTTGACGCTACTGAACTTCGACAAATTTTGCTGTCAGATGTTTTGTGACTTCAAATTTGCGTTTACGTTCGCGCCGACTATGGGCCGGCCTTCGCTCCAAGCGAATGTGACTTCACTAGATATGTTTCAGTCCAGTGTTTTGGAGAGGGAACAACGTTAAACTTTCTAAGTTCGCAGTTCAAGTTGGTGAAGCGTGTTTTCAAAGTGGGTACCGAAAAGCACCTTGTTAAAGTGAAATTGGCAGTGATAATACAAACTCTCTTCAGGAGTTTTACACAATGTCTTGTGAAATTAAATATTTTCGGATGTCTTCTGGAAATTGAATGCATGTTTTGGCAAACTTATTTATTGGGAAACCATCCTCTTTAGATGCTCTCACAATGTTCGTTTTGAATTTACTTCTGATCCTGACTACTACCGAATAAGAGGGGGAAAGGCCTGTTTATGCTATACAGTACGAACATCACTGGACTTAATCCTAAGCTCATAGGTTGATGTATTTAAGTCGCTAAGTCGTAGGCGACGGAAATACTGGTTCCAGTTGACCAGCTACCTGCCGTTTGCGTCATTATGAGCATGCGCATAACTATTGTGGAACAGTCCACCAGTCTTGGCCTCTATCAATGGCAGCGCGTTCAGTGCGCATTACGCGTAACGCAGTAACATTACCTGTACTTGTAGACATATATGCTCTCAAAATACGTTTACTTTGCACTTTGGTACTGCTGTCTCTTCTGTTCAAATGTTGCAATTGAATCGTTATGAATATACATGGGCCAGATTAGAGGAAAAGAACATTTCCAAAGTTGGAAAATGGCCTTTTGAAATTTTTTGGGCTGAAATTCTTCAATTTTGCGTAAATTCCTTATATAGAGGAATAAATTTGTCCATAGTTTTGATTTTAATCGGGTGCCGCACCGATCATAAAATGTGCATGCAGTTTTAGTACGATCTGGTGGCCTATATCTGTGGGACCAGTTAATTTATTTTCGGCATGCCTCAATGAAAATAATGATACCAAAAAATGACTTACACGTAGTTGGGTTTTTATTGTGTTTTTGTTCACAAATTTGTGACGCGAACTGACTCGAGCTTGGTACTTGACTCGACTCAACTACGCAAAGTAACTTGACTCGACTTCTTGACCTAAAGACTCGACTCGATTCGAGTCACAATGTTGAAACGATTCAACTGTACTCGAGTCACCAAATTTAGTGACTCTTTACAATACTGGCTGCCACAAAGTGTCTCAAAAGTCTCCCAGTTCCCATGCCTCAAGTGAGCCGTCATACTTATTTAATTAATATGTGATGATAATTGACCACAAGGAGCACTGACTCATCCATGTCGTTTTGGGTCATTCACTTCTTAAGTTGTGGTGCAGGGCAGTGGCAATAATGCTACATTACTTCTACCTTTCGACCTTCATGTGGATGCTGTGCGAGGGATTCCATATTTACATCAGAGTCACCACTGTGTTTGCCGATGTCAGAGGTCACCTGAAGTATTACTTCTTTGCAGCTTGGGGTAAGATGTCTTGAGGGAATTGACTGGTAATTAGGCCCTTTAAAATTCAGATCACCCTCCGCAGTTGGGAAAAAAACGTAAAGTACGTCACGAACCGATCAGTACCTAAACCAATACCTTTAAAAAATCTGACGGCCTGATCCCCCCACCAATTTCTGGATCCACCCATGACACTCGTTTCAAAACAAGGTCACTGGCCGTCTGTACACCACAGGTTATTTTGTTTGGTTTCGGCAAATATCAAAACACTCTCACCTACTAACGTTGAGATTCGCAGAGTCGGTGCTTCGACAGAGTTATAGGCTAAGTATTCATGGACATGTCGAATTTTCTCTCTTTCGCCGCGGAGACAGCAGACAGATCCCCTTTTCAAAGGGATAAAGATATTCATCTCGCGGAGAAAAAATCACGCGGCGTGGAAAGATTTCAGGAGCAATTAGCATTTTGCCTGTGGGTGGTTGACAGAGGCTGAATGTCTATGGGCACATCTCTGGGGAGTGAGGATGGATCATACCTTGTCGACCTTTCACGGTATGTTGTTAACCAAGCAACGCAGCGAGTTGGAAACGTATCGTGCTGATTTACCTAGTGCATGGCAACCACCTTCATAGGTAGGCCTTCGGTAAAAAAAATTCTTGACGCAAGAACGGACACGGGTTCGGCAGTAAGTAACATTATGGTTGATCTTTCAGTTGAGGGGAGCGGGACATTCACTTATCCAATGGTGTTGGATAACTTGTATGATTACGTTCAACATCTGAAATGTCAGTGTAACGAAACGCTCAAAACGTTAACAGGTGCTCAATATAAAGAACTATGTTGTTTAGCAATTTTCCTGTCTACTTTATTACATTAACATGTAACATCCAGTTAACTATAACAGAATAGAAAGGAACTTTAGCCACACGTCAGTAAAAGTTATAGCACAATAAATAGACCAAAACCAACGTGCATGGGGTGTAGACGGAGGTTTAATTTTTCACAAACCCTTTCCAGGTTAAAAGGATCTATTTGGCCGAATTCTTCAAATCAGTTGGGAACAGAATAAATTCTATTTCTATATAAAAACTATTCTAAAATTTCATTTTTTTAAACTGTTCTTGATGGCAAACATTGCATAAAACAATAAAAGATTAGTGCGTCTGAGGGTTTTCAAATTTCGCCCGATTCTGCTCCGATAAACTTTTGGATATAGTTTTTCTTAGTGCTACTTATCCCTGACCTAATTCTTTGAAAACAAGTATTTCGTTCCTGTTATTTTATGTTGTCATCGGGAAACACGGTTGCCCCTTTTGAGAAGCAACTGGGCCGACTTGAAAAGAGTCCACCTTCTTTCACGGTGTGGTCCTCGGAAGTTCCATCAAAAGCAGCCTCACCAATTGCTAAATATCATGCCCATCTCGTGCGTTGATGAAAATTTCGAAATTGTTGTTTTCATCCGATTTTTCCTTTTTTTTTACTTTTGGAGTCACTTAAGGGGACCAGTAGGGATGGAAAGAGTACTCACCAGTGAGATTTCCCGAGGGAAGATGGCATGTCTGTCCCACACCTCACATAAAAAGCCCATCACGTTTCCTCCTTCATAGGGGGGGACTAATCGCGAGAGTCCCAACAACATGTTTTGCCCGTCGCCCATTTGATGGATGCAGCCGAGACAGAATGAGGACCACGTTAAATTTGACCGATATTTTCACAGCGGTCGACGCAGGCATAGAAAGGGGTACATTCTATAGGAGCTGGGGGAGGGGGAGAAGGTATTAAGATGCGTGGCTTTAGCCTATAATGACTGGTCTCATAGTGTCTACAAGAAAACACAGATAAATCAGAAAGTTTGACCAGTTTATTGGTCCAGTTATGTTGGTTCAACTCTCTTGCACAAAATATTTACGTGCACAACGACTGACGTAATTATACATTTCGGCCATGATGAATAGTTTGGGCCCAATGGAAAAATTTTGATAACACGTGAGTGGAAAGTAAGTAGACGCCGCTCCACACGTTTTCCTATTCGTGCATTCATCGTCCCATAGTTGGTATAAGTGTTGGTTTTGGGGAATATTCGTTAATTCCGATGGATTTGTTTCCACCAGGGATTTCTGCTGTGATTGTTGGAGTAACTGCTGGTGTCAACTTGCAAGGATATGGTACAGCGACGGCTTGTTGGTTGGATGCTGGCGGCAACACCCTCTGGGCCTTTGCCGCACCCGTTGCTCTCATCGTTACGGTAATGGTTCCGAAGAATTCTTCTTCTTATTCATCATCATCATCATCATCATCATCAGCC
>NW_019091689.1:62524-96253 GCF_001949145.1 Acanthaster planci
CAGCATCATCATCCTCATCATCATCCTCATCAGCCTCATCATCCTCATCAGCCTCATCAGCAGCAGCAGCAGAAGAAGAAGAAAGCACAATGGCAATGCAGACCACAGTTCCGACTGTTTGCAGACCTAAAGTTCCTACAGTGATGTTTCACTTGAACGATTTTGGAGCAGAAACCATGCGTTATTTAAGTACGTTGCTTTCAGTATTGAGCGTGTCGGCGAAATACATTGGCAACTCGAAGGGGAGGTGAGGGGGGAAAATCTCCCAAAGGGGAAGATTTTTTAATTATAAAGAGAGAAAGGTGTTTGGGGCCATTTCATTTGCCCGGCCCTCCTTCCCAAAGCGCGTGGGAAGCCCAACACTCTAACCACACCATAAGAAAAGCTATACAAATGTTATACCAAGAGAAATTGCAAACTTTTTGCCCCACGCCACTTATGCATAAAATGAAAAGGAACGGTTTTCCCGGAAATCTGATTCCCGGGATAATCGACTATTCAGTTACTGACAGAAAACCCACTTCATATACCGACCTGTAGGTAGGACTCAAGCCAGTCACAGATCGGAAGGCGAATAAAGTTCCACTGTATCAACACAACTTCGCAAAGAGATGATGGAGTAATTTAACTTTCATTTGTTAAACTTTGACGGTTTCTAATTTTAAGCTGCATTCTGTGAGAGTTGTTTAATTTTTCTTGGTCTTACACAGTAAGACAAGACAGTGAGAGACAAATCTGCTTCAGAAATCCACCTTTAGACATTGTCATCATAAAACTCGCTTGTACATAGCCCCACAGAGTGCAGAAAGGTCGAATTCAAAAGAAGGGTGGGTTCGTATCCTTCCAGTACATTGTAAACTATCCTGTCTAAAAAATCATTCAACATTTCATCTCATGGATACCATTATACGATGCGAAAATGGTGTTTAGCGCTGTAACATTTTTCTTAAAGATATTTTAAAATATATGTCAAAATTATTGATGGATAGTGTTTTGGAATTGAACACAGACGTTTTAACACGAATTCGGACAGACTCTAAACATGTTTACAAGCAGGGATGAACCATGTGTTCTGTCGGACCAGGGCGCAATAGGCCAAGGCAACAGAGGTCGGTTGGTCTTGTACGGCCTGTACACACCGGAGCCGCGTAGACTCTAGGTAACACACCTCGGTATTAGAGCTCCGTGTAGATCAGAGCTGCGTTAGCCCTAATCTGCTCTACGATAACAACCAACACGAATTTTGTTTGACTAGTTATCAGGCAGGAGCGTCACATTTTATTTTGATACCAATCTGTATAAAACTTTGTGTAGTACGTGATTCTAAAACTTTAAAAACGTTTTCCCAACGTTTGCGTAGATCTGGATGTTTTTTGGTACACTGTGGGCCCTGGATTTTTCTTCTGCCCTAAGCACGGTGCCTATTGTGCCAATTACAATCCGACCTTTTTTACAGGGTCACTGCAAAACTTAATGTGTTGACTCTCTAAAAACAGTTTGAGAGAGTATTTGAAATGTGACCAGGACGAAGTTGGTTTAATTTGTCAGATCTGCTAAAGATAAAATGTACCTGTGGGACGTAAATCCCAGACGAGCTGCAGCGAAGATTGTTATCGTAAGCTGCGGCGTATCATAAGCCGCGGCGTGACAACGCGGTTTTTCGCATGAAACAATCCATGCATGTTGGCATGCACACCTTTCTTCTGATACAGTTTACCAAACACTTTTCGACAGGATATTGCAAAGGCTGAATATTCATGAGGAGGTTTCGATTAAGACAGTATTTTCGTTGTTTCCCTTTTAGATGAACGTGTTCTTCTTGGGGATGATAATGTACAGATTCCTCACAGTCAAAAGCATTGCCAAGAAATCCAAATATGAACAGCTCAGGCAAGTATAATTAGCCCTTAAAGGCAGTAAAAGTTCCTCAGGCGAAACAAAAATTCATGTAGGTATATTTTATTGGAGTATTCACCTGATACCTTGTAAAAAACGAAGTACCCGCTGTGGACGACTGCTTCTGTTTCTTCAATATACATGTACTTGTTCCGCAAAGAGTTCTGCACGACCAAGACGGATGTGATCCACTCAAATTGGCAATTAAATAATATGCACTTTTAATCACAGTGTCCCACAATCCTTTGCTGTCTACCACATTTTGACTAAGGCCATGTTCGGCTGTGTCGGTTTTACTGCTGGCTTTGTCTTGGAATAACACATAAGCCTGTGTGTTAGGTCAGCTTTAGAGCTAGGCTGCTAGCATTTTCCATCAACGTATATTATATCAGTCATTTTTATTTTTTGTAGCCAAGTAATTTGTCTTATTTACAAGTCGGCCGTACCGAATTGAAAGAGAGGTTAAGTTTCTTATCTTGGTACATGAGAATAAAAATGAAAGCATTGGAATTAAGCATTGTAAATTAATGTCTTTTATGCTGATTTTGTTATTATTCATATCTAAACGTTTCTAGCCACATTTTAGAAACTGATGGTGATGCATGGTACCAAAAATTGTCTGGCACCACACCCATATAACAGATTTACATTGAATGAGATATATTCTAGGAACACAATCGAAAAAAAGGGTTCCCTGTGAATAAGATTGGCTGGGATGCAGTCTTCGTATATGCAGCTGCAGCTACAATTCCGCCTCCAACACCCGTTGAATAGCTGCCCCATTGACACAACGTGGCCCGTTTCGGACACGACCGGCTGATATCCAAGATGTCGGATTGGAGGTTTGTGGAAATGCAAGACTCCAATGCCTGCAGCTGACTTACTCTTCACCGATTTCTTTGGGTGCAGGAAGGCGACCAGGGCCGCCATCGTGCTACTCCCACTGCTCGGTACAACATGGATCTTCGGCCTCCTGGCCCTTGGCACTGCCAGCGTGGTCATGTACTATATTTTTGTCACGCTGAATTCCCTCCAGGTACAGTTATAATTTTTGGTTGAAGCGTTAATCCGTTTCCTCATCATTTAGTTTCAATGCAATTCATTAAGGCTCAATTCTGGTTGTCGAATTTACAATAAACAGTGTTGAAAAAGCCAGACAATAAGCAAGGAATTCATAGGAAATACTTGATGTGTTGGTTCATTTATACAAGTAAACCCTCCCTGCCTTTTTGGAAAGAGTGTGGATTCGATATTTTGGTCAACTTCGGTTGAAAAGTCGAGCAATGAGAAAGTTACGCCGGATACACGCCCAATATTTCTCCAAAGGAATGCTCTCTGTACGGGCTGTTCTACTGGGTCAGGAGTATCTTACAGTGTATCGGAAAACGTAAGCCTCCAAAATTTACTCTGAAGAACTTTTTTTATCACAGGCAGGACACGCATTCATAGAACGCCAAAAACTTGCCGTAACTCATCTTCGCACTGTACCATGTTCTTATTGGACCCAAGTGGGGGATTAGTTTTACAAACATTACAATGCAAACAATGTAAAGATCTTCAATAAAATCAGGCACAATGATCACGTGTTTGAGTTTCTTCATGTCTTCAGTGCTCGTTTTCATGAATAAACGACAATAATTGTTTGGCTTCAAAGAAGACTTTACTTGAATAATTTTCATTATTTTCAGTTATTTGGAACTGTAAATGTCCACGGCGCCCGAAACTCGGACAATTTTCGCCCAAATTGCCTTTTTAGGTACCTCTTGGAGCCAAACTGATACTCCACTTTGATGTAATTTGTTGATGGTCAGCTATTTCGTTGAGGATTGAGGCTACATATGCTAGCAATAAGGAGAAAATGGACAAAATGAGCGGTACTAAGCGAGACAAACATCGTTGTACGCCCGTCATGAGAGCGTGTGCGTTTGTATAGGCCTACTCAGCGACGCATAATTGTCTCATCTTGGGAAAATGTTGAGAATCTCCTCGAAACGCATTCAAAGAACTACGTCATATTTCCGTTTACTGTTTCTCCGAGGAAATGTGACATTGTTGTCGTTAGATGTAAAATATAGTATTAAGTGTCCTTTTATCGATTTTTCCTTTCGAACATGAAGGGTGTGTTTATTTGCATATTTCACTGCCTGACCAATGACGATGTGGCAGCGACAATGCGCGTCAAACTACGCAGGTCTCGCACCAAGATCGATATCTTTCTGACCTCAGCTGTGAGTACTTTTTCTCTAGGATCTACTCTAAAATGCATTTGAAACCTCGGTAGGAATAACGTATCATTTTATTAAACTTGAAGAATCGTTATCCATTGAATGTAAAAAGCTTAACAGAATATGATTTTTTCCCATTCTTCTCGTGAAGGATCGGAAAACACAGCCAAAGTCAAAATGCGCCGAAAGCAAGCACAGCAACGGTGAGAACGAGTTTTATTTCTTTATTCACACATTTCTAATTTCGTTTATGTTTCCACGCACAGTATTGCATAAAGACCTTCAATTTGCACTGTGATTCTGTGAAACTTAAACTTTTGTTTACGCTCACATTCAAGTCGTCAGCATGGGCATTCGTTTATGGCGAAGAATGGCTCACTCTTATATCTATGCATTTTTGTAACTGTCGTCTCTTTTGGGGTCTACCGGGTTTCAGTTAGAAAAAAAATCTGGGGATGACCCTAAAGGAGAGAAGGGGAAATGGTGTTATAATGCCGCACGTTTCTGGGTGTTTTTCGTTTGTGAGCATTTAAGAAAACAAAAACATCTGCCTTACTGATGGGGATTCCTCTATTTCAGGATCCAGCACGTCCAGAAATCCGCCTGGAACCAGCACATCTGAAGACGCACCACAGTCAAGTCGATGGGCAACTTACCCGCCACAAGCCAGACAAGAGTCGACGAGACCAGTCAAATGTGGCAGTATTGCAGCCGAGCCACCAAACTTGCGGTCATAGAGTACATCACAAGTCAGTTCAAAAGTCTGATCACTAAAGTGAGAGAGTGCAAGTGATGTAGTTAAAAAGTACGTTGCCGTTATTGCTCATTTGAGTAGCTTACCCCTTGCTCGGGACCAGATAGATAGTGAACGACTTATGATGGATGTGTTAGGAGTTGTCATGACTTGTGATAGCCTCCAGGCCAGGGCTGGATTTAATGTATCGTGTACGAAGCTGTAGGCACCCATGTTCATAATCTTCAGCCTACGCACCAGCACTATTTCAGAATGCTACATGGTAAGCACTTGAGCCTTGGATTTCTTGTCGATACCTAGCTTGTGTTTTAGAGCAAGGACTTGGTTAGTTACTCCAATTGGTGCTATGTGCACATTGCGCTATTCTGCAGGCCCCTAAAATTTTCGTTGACCCGAGGGTTTTTCGAAGACCGTATGAGCACAGTGCGTACTTGGTCGATACGGGCCTGATATGCTTGACCGCAGCTCCAAATGTTTTGATATCCATCCTGTATAGCGTACTTTTGCATCCACAACCGCCCTATCCAAAGGTACACTGTAATTCACGTAAACGCAGAGACAATACAAAAATGTAAAGGTTAGTGCTTGAAAACACGTTGGGTATCCTTGGTTTTAAGGTGACCATTAGTGTTTTATTACACAAATATTATAAACAGCGAACTGTTATCTTTTAAAAAAGAAAGACAAGCAAATTATATGTGTTGAAGTCAACAGTCTACTATTAGAAGATGCTTCGTTATCAGAAACAAATTACTGATTTGATATAAAGCACGGTCTCGGCTAAGTTGCATAACAATAAAATAAGTAACGATCATAATCGTATAATCTTGGCTTATGAATTTAATGGAAGATTAGAGTTCGCAAATGGCAGCGGATAGGATATGTATTGTATAATACACCGATTGAACTCGAGATAACGACGGTGGATAGTGTGGGATCGAGGTTAAGTACTAGCCCAAGTACAAGCCCTTGATGACGAAACCTTAGATTTCGCTATGATATTATGCCAACCACTCCCTTGTGGCTCGGTCGATGCTCAGGCCAGCATCAGTTTAGTCCTCCAGAATGAGTGGAAGCGCGAAAATCCAGAACAAGGAACCTCAAAAACATGAAATCACTTTCGTGTAGCAATAGAAGATCCGTAGGCCTAACGGTTTTCGCGTTGCATGTTCATCAATGTTCTACTACTGCAAGAGTAACATAAACCGTGCGCGAACGACGCTCACTCGATGAGTTTGTGCATGTTGTATCATGTTAATTAGGTAGCATCATTTTGAACTTTTAGGACTGCCTCCATTACCATGATGCTCAAAATTTAAGTTTTTCATCTAGCAGAGTCATACATCAGAATGGAAACAGTACTAGAAAGTCGTTCGGCACTTAAGCAGCAAACGCGTGGACGCCGCGTTGTTTCCCTGTAAATATACATGTAAATGAGGTGCAATGTTAAATTTGGTTTGAATCTTGGCGTTTTGGGAATCTTTGAATCTTCGAAATGAGTATTTTGGAGTCTTTGAATCTTACGCAGTAACAAAAATGGAGAAAAAACGGGGGAAATGTCAGGAAAATAACCGAAAATAACCCCCGACAAGCCAAGGCGATGGCCTCATAGCTCCGAGCCGGTGCACCGAGCTCTTCACTTGGCATGAAGTTGAGTGTGGCTGAAGCTCATAACACAGATTGTTGTTTGGCGAATAGTATATACCATCCACTGCGCTGTCATGTTGTAAATTGTCATTCTGTGGTCATGTTTTCAAGTTTTATTTAAATCTGCAAAAGAATGAAGGGTTGGAAAATTGGGTTTGATCTGCACGGAGAACAAAGTTGACAACCACTCTTTTCCCCTAAATCTCAAGCCTTTTCTCCGACAATTTTCACTTTATATAAACTATGGCATTCTTTTGTCAACACTATGTGTGTAAATTATGTTATCCTATAATTAGCTGATTGTCTAGTACAAAAGGAGTAAAATGAATCTTAAAAATGAATATTTGAATTTGGTCTGGGATTTTTCATTCACTGTACACTGAGGGACATGGGTAGATGTGGAGTGGGCACAAACCTGCAGAGATCAAGAGCTGATCCAGAACCAATTTTCGTGGAGGGAGATTTGGAGCAAGTAAAAACGGGAAATTTCTTTTCGTAACCTATTAGGGCCTCTCTTGGGGATGGACTAAATTGTGGGATTTTTACATGCATTTGAAAGGAATGTGCCAACGTGCTTTTCAACATTTTTCAAAACCTAAAATCTTGGCCCTTTTCATGGGGATTGCTCCCGTTGCCCCCCAATCTGCTCTCGGAAGAGATCTAGCTAAATGGTTGTTTTGTGAGCGAAAACTCACTTTGTCATAACTGCAACTTGACCATTTCGCGGAGGAATTCATTCTCCTATGTATACCATTATCCATATATATTATCACAAGTTTGAAACCACTCGCTTTGGGAAAACTTAATGTATTTTCAAACGAGAGACAACACCACTCGGTTTCATCAGAATGTACCAGCTGGAAAGTGGTCACGTTACTGAAGAGAAGGCCAGTTGGAGACTGCATACTCATCTTTTTGTGGAAACAAGCAAAAACACAGATATTCTATGCCAGATACCAACATTCTTAGGTAATATCTACCTCGTAATAGATGGCTATATACTGGCAGTCCGTACCCACTCTAAATGGGTTCATATCGTGGGTAGCAAAACAAAACAAAAACTAAAACTAGACAGGTATTCGTTGAAAAGATGGTGTAAGCGCTAACTACAGTTGCACAACTTCGTCAAACAAATCCTATAAAGATTGTAATGACGTCATTCTTTATGCAACCATGAATAAGTCTGAGTTTCGAATCTTAAATCTGTCTTGAAAGTGGCTTCATCCGCCTACGGAAAAACATCATAACCGACTGGATTGGTAACATAACGCCATCATGTGGATCATTTTTATTCTTTCATATTTGTCAATTAAATTGTCATAAATATTAACAACCGTGCAGTTAGTATAAGACAATTTACCTTTATAATGATTACTATATCTAATTTGATGCTTGTTTGCAAGAAAGCTTTCATTACACAAGCTAAATGGACAATCATTCTGTAACAGTGTCGTAATACCTTACGTCAAACATTAATCTTTACCAAAGGAACTTTATTTTGAAAATGGTTTGTCTCAGCTCTACATGCAGATTTGTTTATGATAGGGCATAGGCCTACACGTATTTCAAAGGCAAGTCCCCTTCTCATGAAGTGTTCATAATTTAGCAAGCTTTTCGTGTAATTGTCTTTTCTTAAAGCATTCCGATATCCACGATTTCTCTTCAGTTCATCCTCTGGTTCCTTTTTTTTTTTCATTTTATTTTTGACCACTTTACTCCTATCTTTATATATAATTACTCTCATCCTTTCCTTTAAATCGCTAAAGCACACTTTTCCATCACCCATGCGCATGTAGTTACCATAACTTCTGGGCAGCTATGCACAGTAACCATCATCCAACTTCGAAAGGAATAATGAATACCTCTACCGTCGAATGCGATCTCTTAATCACTGAGGAAACGGGGTGGTGCATGAATGCACTGGGCTAACGATCTACTGCGTTTCCAATAGAGGGATCTCAATATGACGCTTTTAGCGTCGATCTGCGCACTTCCGCGTTTGAAAAAGAGGCTGTATGTGTCAGCTTCAATTCTTAATACGATCAGACGCTTGAAAGTAAGGAGTCAGATATGCAGATATGCGCAGACGGCGCTAATGTGAAATCCCAGTATCATACGTTTGCAATTCAACCACCTGACATCCCAGGTATTAGCTTCGTTTACTTGTCCTCTGCAAATTCCTCTAACACCTTTCGCCCGTTCCTATTCCACCAACCGTTTCCTGCTTTGTCACGCATTATTTATTTATATCCACCAAGTCTGGAATCCATGACTACGATCAAGCAAAACTCGCTCTTCCACACCAAATATCAGCGATACACATTCATACGATGCACTACATGACACACCCCACGACACACCCCTCAAACGCGTTAACTTGTCACATCTGAAACCAAAACCAATGATATTCAAAGGTGCTGTCCACTGTCGGTCTACACAAAATCATTCCGAAAGTACAATATCATAGATACTCAGTCTTCATACGATGTACTATATGACACACCCCACGACACACCCCCTCAAACGCGTTACCTTGTCACATCTGAAACCAACACCAATGATATTCAAAGGCGTTGGCCACTGTCGGTCTACACAAACTCATTCCAAAAGTGCAATATCATAGATACTCAGTCTTTAAGTAGCCTTTGTTTTACCTTCATAGTGCAACCTTGTGCCAAAAATGGGATGCATTATCGCAACATTTAAAATTCAACTCGCATCTGCCATTGCTTCACGAAGAACGGTGGCCAATAAGTGCTATAATATTGTGCGCAAAATGTGATAACGTTTGATATCTAAAGCCGTTTTATACTAAAGAAAAAAAACCCTCTCAAGAACTGCCTGAAATCGAAAAATTTAGCTTTTTGGCCAGTCTCGAAAATATTGCAGACCACCTTCGTACATTACCAAGAATTGGTGTCAAAATTGAACTCTTGTCTGCGACCCCAAGGTCAGAAAGTTACACACCAATTTAAACACGCGTTTTAATGTATCAGAGTCTATGCTTGAAAGCAGAAGTGTTCTCCAAAGTGTTAGCTCAGGCTGTGTCCATATTCAAGTAGTGGCTGCGGCCAGCGATATTAAACACACGTCCCAACGGGAAGTGGCTGCAGCCGCTTGCGCAGTGGCCGTCACGAGTGCGAGCATGATTGTCGATGGCAGCCAGAAAGTTTGTGAGCAGCCTAATAAGTAAGTAACTTTTTCAACTGGCTGTGTAAAAGAAGTGTGGATGACTCTGTGACAACATGGAAATTTACCCGATCCGATTGCATGGCTCTGTTAATAAACGAGGGGAAAATGCGAACATTCGAAACGTGGAAGTCGACTATTGTCGTATTATGTGATACGTTTGCCATGCTAATGAGTGAGGCTCAACCACAATAACGTGTAGAAATGAGCCTTGATCCCTTGAAAAATATTTCTAAGGCTACTAATTTGGCCAGGAATCTAGATATCCTTTCAAAAGAATAAACCAGTACCATTCGAAACAAAGGCCTTTTACAATTCATTGCCCATTACTCGACGTAAGCCGGTTCGATATACCTCCTTTGGTTCTAAAAGCCTCGTTTGTCAACAGCATTGGATTATCAGATTGGGTAGAAAAGTTGACCAGTCATGACCTCTCCACAATAATGAAGTCACTACGTTAGTACGCGTACATTAGATATTGTAAGCACTGGGCCTTACTTTCCAGCCAACTTATATGTGCAAGCCATCTTTGTGACTGGGAATCTGGCAAAATCTCAGGGGAATGACACGCTAAAATGTTTACGCACTATTTCATGAATAAATTCTGATCCCGTACAAAAATGTATCTGAGAGGGTATTGTTCAAAAATGACAAAAATACCGAAATTTAACGTTTTGACAGAAATTCATCATGAATATATCACGCAGATCAAACGTCTTCTGCCTGGATGATGCAAAAGACGATTCCAGATTTTTCGACACCGTCTTGATAGTATTGACTAAATATAGTAAACATTAATTCAAACGTAAAAGATTCGAAGCATTTGATGATTCTCCGCTCGCGATTCGAATTTATATCCCCCAAAACTTCAAACTGTTGGTATTTATGGATTTTACAATCTAAATCCTGTCTCTTGTGGTTATTTTATGCATTATTGAAATGAGCGTTGTTTTCACAGTAAAGAAAATTGCAGGCAATGGCGTGAGTAGCCTGAAATTGTCTTACAACTCTGGTACTGATCTGCCACCATAATAATAGTATTAAGTTCGTGGTATTTTGCACTAAAGCAGTTCTTTATTTAAAACATAGGCAATGCTGGATTTTGTTGGTGGTACATTTTATACCCTTATTAAATCTTCGAATCTCAAAAATATAATTTTGCAATCTGCAGTCCACTTGTCAGATTTGTTAGTTGTGGTTTATAATTTGTGACCCAATTACTTAATTTTTCGAAATGTTACATCGCTAACAATGTGTAGCCCACAATCACATGCTTTTCCAGAGGTCAAAGTTGTCCCGTAAGGAGGCAATCCGCCGGAGAAGATCGAATGACGGGCTGATCATGTGGAGCCGTTGGTCGCTGGCCCGTCTCTCGCCGACGTCGCGCTGCTGGTGCATGACGTTGTACGGCTTGAAAGTTGGCAAAGAGTAGAATCGCTTGGACAGGAGCACGCTGAGTGGGGAGCCCCCGCTCCGCCGGCCGTAGCGTGGGGGGTCAGACAGCGGCCTTCTGTCTGCAGAGTACACAGGGAAACAGAGACATGTACATGGTAACTAACAACAGTAGACAGTAGAACTGTATGCAAAAGATTGCCCTTCCTCTTTTGTCAAATCAACAGTGAAATTGTGGATAAAGTCAGTCACACAAAGTTGCAGAAACCTTTGATGGAAGGAGAACGGTTGGAATGGTTAATTATTAATTAAATGATTTTCGTGGACAAAAGCAATTATTAATGGAAGTCATCTATATTCTGCTCAAGAGTATGTATAAACTTTTGGTACAAGGGGACGTAAAATATTCCTGAAATTACTGCGCAAAGTTGTGTTTCTGATCGGCATATTCACATCCCGTTCCCTCACGTTATTGAATGTTCCCTCTTCTGACGTCTTTATGAAATGTATTTCTGTCGTGTTAGAATATTATTTTACCTCCTTTTATAAGATGAAGGGGCAAAATATTTCGACAGAGCAGTAATACAATTTCTTCAGAAACAAAAGTGTGCTTGCTCGTTTATCCATGAACCCATCCAGCCAATGCGTGGTATTATATAGCGCTGTCCTAAAACTACTGAAGAGGAATAATGCTTTAACGATCAGAGATTCTTCGCAAAAACTCGACGACGATTCCACAAATTGGAACAGAGCCCTCTTTCAGTCCATTGCTCCTCAAACGGCATGATGAAATAAAATGGACTTCAAAACGTGTTGTAGGGGCCTAGGTAGTGGCGTAACTGAGGGGGGGGCACGTGCCCTCTGCGGATGCTGGTGCCTCGGGTGTCCCTCCCCCATTTAAAATTTCCCTTAAGTTATTATGCAGCTACAGCTTATTTTCTTGCGGTTCCCCCTTGAAAAAATGTGTGCAACTCGGGTGCCCCCCTGACATTTAGACCTGGTTACGCCACTGGAGATAGGTTGTGCGATTTGTCAGGAATAAAGGGTCTGCATTGCTGTCATCTTGCAGGCCAGTGTTTTCGTTCAAAAAGATATGCGCAAAGGAGGTTCCCTCTGGAACAAAAAAAAACTGCTCTGCAAGATGGCTTCCACCCAAATCCTCTACAGTGGGGTTATAATCGACAGGTTAGACTCACCGGGAGGTGACGCACCGGTACCGGAGTCTGCCATAGCGCTCTGTGCCGTACCCTGGCTGGCCAGCAGCTCGTTACAGGCTTCTTGCAAATACGACGGTAGGACCCTGCTGGGCTGACAGAGTTCGATCCGCGCCACCCCAACAGTCTGTTGCAACGTGCCCGGTGTGGTCATCAAAAAGACGAGAGCCAGGAGCCCGACCCCAGTAGTTCGTTGTAAGCCATTGCAGCCAGACACTGGAGAAAAAAACACCGAAGTCTCCAGCCTCGGCATTCCGGCAAAGGGTTTTCACCAACTACAAGAAACCGACAAACGATTGCTCGCGTGATACGGTTGAGTCTCACGCTGAACTTAAAAGACGCGGTTGCATTTTTTTCAACAATGCAGAATGATAAGATCACTTGTCAAACAAATCTTTCCCAATAAATGTGAATGTGTGTTGAGAATGGACAAGCTAGAGCAAGCATTTAACAAAGGTACTTTTCATGTCCTCACTTTATACCAGTTGGAGCTCACAATTTTCTGTGCTGCTTTGTTCATTTCGCTCACAGATCTGACCAATTGCAGAGGAGAATGCCCACGTATTCTTTCGTGGCGAGAGGAGGTCAGTGTTCTCACAGAGGAATTCCCGACCACCGTTTTCCACCCCCGCCATCCGATACTGTTAGGTGAATCTGGACGTCCAGTGGTAAATGTGGCAACCATTTGGCCGCAGCGTTGCGCACGCAGCAGTATTCAAAATAACCGTCACGTCATAGCAGCAAGACCATGCCCCTCCGGTTCCATTATAGGCCTAAGGCCTATAAGGGCAAAAAAAGTCCCAGGTTGCTGGTCACTGCAGGCGTCGCCGTAGACCTGCGCGTCGGCAAAATTCAGATTTTTTTTATATTTGCAAAAAACGATTTCCAAAAACCGCCAAACTTACTCGTTCGACAGGTATTTTGCTACCGCGTAATTTTAAAATGTTTTGATGGGTGGGATTGAGTAATATGTACGGTATCCCCCGAATCCGTTATGACAACCATACATGTAACAACTCATGCATCGTTGGTCGTCACTTGCCAAGATCAAGGTAGATTAGAGTGAGAGGAGATTTTATTTTCTGAGCTGAATTTTTCCCCATAAGGCCTATGTTAAATGCAGTTTGTTTCTTATAAGCTAAAACAGAAAATAATGTGCACAGTACATCATCTACTTTATTTTCATTTTGACTCTCTGGAGCTGAACTGTTTTCATTTACATTTTTCTTAGGCTATTTGACGTGCAACTTGTTTTCTCTAAGCTAAAGCAGAAAAAAATGTGCAAAGAATGTCATATACTGCTACCTCATGAGAATTTCATTTGAAACCGGAAACCGGAGCTGATTATTATTTTCACATATGATTTTTCCTTGGTTGTGCTATTGTATTTTAATAACCTCAATCTTGCCAATAGAAGCCTCTTTTTTGAGTGAGATGAATAAAACCATTGCCTCTCGTCATATTTTTATGGTCTTTGTGTTAATTCAAAGTTGTTAATTCACACTTCTCGAAGTAGCAAGGCCATGCGCTGTAAAGTATATGTGCATGTACATCAATTCTAAGGAAAAAAATGAGGAGGAAAAAAAAAGAAACCACGTCACCGCACCACTTTTGGACCAAGCCCATGACCAGAAACCGAAGTCTTTTTAGGCCTATTATCGCAGTTTCTTTTGTTAAAGATTGTGATGTTCAAATGGTAACAAAATGCAGAAATGTTGAACTCTAAGAATCAAATACTTATAGTACTCGGACTATAAAAAAAAATTGTACTTCAAAATCCAGCTGATGGTTAGCATTAATGTTTCGGAATACAGTTCTTTCGGTTATTTTTGCCCATAACTCGTACATTCAACACCCAGGTTTGCTTCAGTCAGTTCACGACTAAGAACCGACTTGGGTTGAAATGTCTCTAAATGTTCGCTCGTACCCTGTCCAAGGAAGCCGGTGACCTGCAACCTCTTATTAGAGCTTTCAATTGTTTACCCAAAGACCGGAGTCGCCACTTCCGGAGTAGCACTACACTTGTGAACGAGAACTGCATACATTGATCAAGGCAGTATTTAAACCAATCACCTGTGGCAGCGCCTTTTGTGTGATATTGGCGCACTTGGAGAAGCTGGAGCCATATGCCACCCATACAAATTTAAACTCCCACTTCGGAAAAGCCATAGGATACAAGAGATCATCAAAGTTTAGCCCCGCCCTTCAAAATATCCCCCCGAAAATGTGGCTGCCCTTGCCTGTGCAGGGCGCTGGAAAGGTGCCACTCGCAACGCTGAACAAGGCCTTGAGGCAGAATGTTCCCGTCACAAAATTGTGTGAGAGACATGACCAAACCCCAAACGTCCTGTTTTATTGGGTGCGGCGGCGGGCAAGAGCAAATGTATTCCAGAGAGGCCACGGAACATGCTTTTTGCAAACTCTTCGCAGCAGAATATTTAACATCTCAATTAGTAACTCCCATGAAAGTAAACCTTTTAATAAAACAATTGAGAATTTCTATGTTGTTTTCCTGGTAAAGGGGCGCTGTTGCAGCTGCGTCGTCATAGATGTATACAGAGACAATAGCACTGACTTCAGACTTTGGATCCAAAATAGTTGTTCACTGTGTGTGCAGTAGAACGTGCAGCTATTGTCTGCTCACTGAAAATACTTGTGAAACTTTTGCTGGCTGACCTACTCTTGTGAACTGAAAAGAAAAACCGAATCAACGAAGTAAACACAATTAACGACAACCTAGTATCTAGGTTTGGGCAAAGTTTAATGCTGAAATACTGAGGTGTCGGCCTCGGATGTTATGATACCTTTGCACATAAGTTAGCACGAAAAAGTACCAAAATGCGCTTAAATGGCTAAATAAAATAGAATATGGGACATAAGGAATACACGGTCTGCATTAAAGATGAAATTGTCAAGGACCTTAATGTCATGCGCACTACGGTCACCGAATCCAAACTTTATAGAACACTAGAAAGCCATAGGCAGTGTCTAAACGGGCTTCCAGAGCTACGGCTGTGTCTATTTGTCTCCGTGCATTTCCAATGAAGCTAAGACCTAGACCTAGCTCTAGACAACAGATTCGGATGCAGCCTAAGCATATGCACCTCAAATTCCACGTGATGGCGTAGATTCAAGTCTACAAGCGGAGGCTGTAATGACGAAACCCCCAAACCCACCAGCCCATGAAATTCTACAAGGGATAGGGCAGGTGTGTTTTCAGGCACACATGCATAATGTTACATAATAATGTATGCCTATGTATGCATTTTTATACAATATTTATACGTATATTGGTCTCTACCTTTGTGCTTTCTCTTTTCTTTCATTTTTGTTGAAATTTGTTTTGTTTTGTTTTGTTTGGTACATAAAACCTAGGGTATGACCCTTGTCCCATCTTTCCCCTTTGGTCAGAGTGACAATAATAGCCACACCCCTAGGGATCTAATCCATTTTAAGCACAGCGAGAGGGACAAAGGCACATAAACCGCAATAATAATGTCGTTTCTTCATTAGGAGAGGACGCCCACCAGCAGACGGTCAGCCATGTAAAAAAAATCACATGGATATTTGAGTAATATTGCTCTGAAATTATGCAGGAGTGCTGTTTAGGAGGCTATTCTGAAGTTGATTTATAATTCCATAAAGTCTGATAAGGAGTCTTGCGTCACGTCAAACAAACATCCATGCATTTAAATTCTTCAAACAGAAGTAGGAAGCGAAAACTCAACACAGTAACAAGGGGGAAATCCAACTCCCCCAGTCGCACGATGGTGTGAGATAGAAATGCCTCGCGGTTTGTTGACACCTGTGATTTGTCCCCATGCAGTTTTAGTGTCCAATCGACGGAAAGGAGCCATGTGGTTGGCTCAGCGCGTTAACCGACAAAATGGCACGCTGATGAAATTCAAGAGGCCTGAGAGTGGGGCCAAGCTGTACTGCTTCGGTGTTAACTTTCGAGAAAGTGGTCTCTTATTTCAATATTTTCCCATTGTGGACGGACCATTGCAATTTTAGCTTCTAACCTCTTGTTGGTTTAATGACCTCAACACTCACACACAACGCCACTTCAGTTCCATTATTACTGTCAACCTTGCGTCCAAAATGGAAAAAAAGCGAAACGCAGACATCAATTCTAGACAAAACAGAAGTTCGCAAGGACATAAAAGACGTAGCGCTCGGGTGAATAAGATTATAGAACAGGAGGTCTTTGGGGCGCCCTGCACTGAATAATTTATTTAGTCAACTGACAAGAAAATAGCCATGCATGCTGTCGTATTTGGCTAATTAATAGATAGTCATGGCTAATTATGACTAATTATAATAAGTCGTGAAAAGTGTCTTATTTGACTTATTTCTCAAGGGATTAATAATACATGAAAATTAAGTACCGATGCGTGCAATCCATGAAAATTAATCAATAACGCAGAAAAATTAATTTATCATTCTGACTAATTTAAATTGTCATGTGACTTGATTGGTCACATGACTTGCCACTTTCAAGGTAATCACACTTGAAATAAAGATTGCAGTTGACTTTTTCACTTTAAATCCTAAATCCCGATTCACATAGAACAAACCAAAACTGTTAAATAAAAATAATGAAAGTGTGACCTGTACGGTCTACAGTTCTTCAGAGTATATTAATCATTTTCAAATTTCAAGTAACATTGTTTGATGCTTACCTTTTTGACAATCTTCCGAAGAAACCGAACACCAGTACAGCCATACTGGAATGTTGGCTGAATGCAAAAAAATCTGGTCAATTCACGTCGCGCGCACTTTTTAGCAGGGAGAGGGCAGGAAACCAAGCAACCAAATTCGTCAAGCCCAAAGTAGCCAAATCTTAGGCAAATTTTGTTTGGTAATAGTAATGCTGAAAGATTTGTCAACAAATTTTTCCTGACATGATGATGTCTATTTGTCAAATGACGACATTAAAATTAGTCCTTCACTCATTTTGATCGTCCAGCAACTTTAGGGATTCGTAATAAATCGATTTAATTTGTTAACTCTGCAGAACAAACTCGTCAACTGACTGATTACGTGCATTACTAACCCTTTTTCCTTGTTTCGACGATTTTATCATCCCGATTGAATAAATACAGTTTTCAGTGTGCGACCTGCCATTTTTCGTTTCTTGTGCAGGGACATAAACAAGAAAAGTCTTTATTCTATGTGTTTTTTATCGTTTGAAATCCAGTGCCGGCTCGATTTACGAGGCTACAACACTACTAAACGAGAAATGTCATCGACGTCATCTCAAAGTGTTGGATATTGAAGATAAATATGTTTAAATGTCAGGGGAACATGCCGCTCCGACTAAGTGCTGAAAAATCTGTTTATATGCTTGCAATATTCGTCTGGAAAAACGTGCTCATCCTCAAAATAATTTATTCATGGAATGAGTCATTGAACCTGGTATAATGAGGACATAACCATTGGGTAACCCAGAGAGTCATCCTAAGTTAACTATGTTGGCCGGCCGATTGGTACTGCAAAGTTCTCAGACAGCTGGCTGTAATGGTGCAGCACCGTGTGCATCTCGCAATGTTGGTTGGCCTGTGAAAATTCCATGCTAAAATATCTCTCTTCAACAGGAAACTTGTACAAGAGTTCTTACATGATGTTACAGTAAGCCTACTATATTCCACTCTTTTTCACGCAAAGCTTAAAATCTCATGAAATATGCATGTATAGCGTAATGTTTTCAGACATAAGTAGGCCTATATTGTAAAATTTAAGAATACGTGCACACCCCTTTTTCAAATATTTTTAATTACTCCTCAGTTTCCGGTCATTTTTTAAATCTCCTCAAGTTCCCAATTCGAACTAAGCCAAGAACATGGGTGAGTGCATCTTTAAGTCCCCGAAAAAGCTTGAACCAGATTTTCCCTGGGCAAATACAAACCTACTGGCATGCCATTCAGTTCAGGGTATTTACCTTATGAAATTTGTCATCCTGTCATAGTTTAATTTCAAAATAACTTTTTTCTTTGAAAAATGTTTGTTGTTGTTGGGTAATTCCATCAATATTCTTATACATGTATTGAGACACGTTGATAAAGGATTGTGCTCACTCAACTTGACCCTTACAGCCCAACCCGGTTACTGTTTAAAACAGTACCTCTATGCATGATGCATGGATTTTTGCATAAGATCCAATGGGCACTAGGAAAGATTCATGTACACGTACTAGAAGTCTTTGTCTTTTGGTAGAGTTGATGACCGTTAGTGGTCCTCTTGAAAACAAAGGCGTTTTTCCATATATAGAGTGTGCATCCAAGTCCGTATGCGTAAGGTTCTGATGAGTGTCTGGAATGGACGTGCATATGGAACGGACCGAAAAAGCATATGGAAAGGTGCCGACAGGTGACTGTGGGACATGAACCCCTGCTCCAGAGAAATTTCCAAGAATATGAAACTTCTGTGTGCTTACTGTGCTGAATCAAGGGAGGATCTGGGGGAGTGGCCCCTCCCCCCCCAGCAACCTCCGGATTTTCGTAACTGTCATATTCCTTTTTTGTACCTAGGTTTCTACCTTATAGGTTCACGCGTATACAAAAGAGGGCGCTTGATTGTCTTGAGGGTCAAGTTCGCGTGTAATTATGGTGCAGTTTCTGAGCGAGAATTATTTGATATGAAGGAAACGCAAAATACCTTGGTGGTCGAGGTCACGAGAAGATACTTGCAAACACACTAAATTTCATTGCAAATGATAATAAAACGTTACTTCCTCGCTGTAAAATAGCAAGTTTATTCATTACAGCATGAGTCGCAGAAACATGTAGTGACAGCTTCAGTTTCGTAACAAAAATATCAAGAAGTAACGGCGTTTGCTTAGTAATTCCTTCATTATCAACGACGACACATGAAATGACTCAGGAAGAATCGCACTGCTAGCTGTGCCTGAAAATTTAATTGTGACTCAACCTAAGACTCGCAAGCTGTTACGAAGACCCTTCTTTGAGTCATGAGGTCTTTACAGGAGTCTTAAATTGTAATTGTATTAATTAAGAACTCTCTGCCTTTTTTTAACCATGGAGCGCCCACCTTCATCTGAATGCCGAGACTGAGTGGTTCATCAAAGCAGAGTGCTCAGTTTGGTCTTTCCATATAACAAATTAACCCAAAACGTCCAAAAACGTGCCTTAATACTCTTTTGGAGGGATCTTGGGGGACGTTTCCCTAAAAAGCCGGGAAACGCCCATCAAAGTGTCTTGCACTGTGAATGAATGTAAAATACATGTAGGCCTATTAGAGAAATTCTGGAACGTTGGGCTGATAAATTTCAACCACGAACTTGAAACTTAATATCCACCTGGTGTTATTTGCAACGAACTGCGCCAGAGCGAACATTCAGTAACAGATTTGCATACACTGGGCACTGGACCTTAAGGCTCCTCAACAATAGGTGCTTAAAAGGATGACATATTGTACACATCTACAAGTTACGAACTTTGGCATTGGTTTTGATTTCGAGATAGCTCCCAGGAATAAAGAAAACGCTGGTGCAAAACCACACTTTGTCAATCAGTCTGAGGCCCCTCCTCGGCCTTTATCTGAACCTGTTTGAATCTCATGGCTGAAAATCCAGGTATGGCTCCCCTTCTGAAATCATGATGACTTGCCACCACCGGTGGAGCGTAGCATTGGATGGGGTGCCCTGGAAGGGGGAGACGGTGAGGCAAGACGAGAGAGGGCGCAGTGTGTCGAGAGACGGTCTCGGTCTGGTGCCGGTGGCGAAGAGCCTGAGACTCATTTGCGCCGGCTTGAATCTGGGCTTGGGCATGCGCAAAGGCAAAGCTTCTGAAGAGGGCGAGGTTCCACAGTTGGCTTCCATCCGTCGGATACGAGAAGGCCGAGAGCCCATGTACGAATGCCGGCTGCGTGATAGGACGAACTTCTGGTCTGTAGACGATCCTTTCGCTGAGGGCGGTACTGTTCGACTGCAAGGCAAAATATAAAATGCTGATGTGATGTACTTCGACTGTTAGCTGGGTCAGCGTAATACAATTTAGAGGTATTTAAAGATATGATCACACATTCTCTACACGAAAACTAGATTTTCAGGGGCGCAAATCCAGGGAAAGTGCCTTCCTACCAGCGGAGGACCGAGCACCTGGTTGCCCCACCCCCTTTTAAATGTTGACATTCAGAAAACACAGTTAATTTGCTCTCGGTACCCCCTTGAAATACATGTGACCCATCCCTATGCCATCTCAGAAATTTGACCACATGCAGTATAGTTACCATGTAACTGGTGGTTTACATTGTCATTGCCAAAACCTGTGAAAGATGGGAAGTTATAGATCCGCCTCGGGCAGACGCGTCCCCTCGTTGGTTGAAAGGAGCTATGTTGAGTGCTCATTTTGTTGGTAGCGATGCGACCGTAAGGTATGCATTTCATAGTTGTTTAGTGAACACAGCGAACAAAGTGAACACAGCGAAGTGCAGTTCGTACCTAGTCTGGAAACCAGACCCGATGATTCTGACTACCCAACAAATCAAGGGTCCGGTATCACCCAATGTCATGTGGCCAAGACTGGAGGAATTCCTCCAGTTTTCCGGAAATAGCCGAAATAATCAGAAGTCGTCCCATCTACATTCGGCATGTTCGGATGGTGCCGTTGATGTTCGGTTATTCCCGGTCGGGTAGGTTGGCCAGCTGTTGAACGTTAATTCCCGTATCCTAATGACAGCTGTTGATCCCACAATATTTGACTTTATACACTGAAGTCGAAGGTCGCCTTGACTGAAATGCCAGGCGAAATGCAGAATGAACCTTCTTCGACCAATGCAAGCTTTGTGCCTGAAATATTCTCTCCGTGGGGATAGAATTGCAGTATTGCCCACTGGATATGGGAAAAGCCTCATTGTTTAGATGAAAACTCTCAGACTTTCAACTTCTGAACCTTAACCCTTGCGTCATATCTATTTATATCCGTACGTGATGCCTGACCTAAGATCAAGAGTTGTCTGGGAATCTTTGGGCAGGGATCCAGACTAGTTCAGGAGCCTGCGTCACTAGGAAAATCGCGCCCTCTCCTGGTTCAGCTCGGGGCTAATAATAGGTTCGTCCTTGGTCTACAATTCAATTAAACCGAGTGCTTGGTTTTGCGCGGTTACGTGCCTGGCTTAAGTCTCCCATCGAACTGATCGACGCAACTCCCTTAGCCCCACCCGCAACCTGTTATGATACTACCAGACGGATTTCTCAGTGTTGCCATATCGAGCCGGTATGGATTTTCTTGCGCAGTGCTAAACCGTGATGATGAGTGAGTGGTTTTTGTTATTGACTGAACGCTGTATTGATCAGAAACACAAAAAGAAGATAGTTCCCTGGACCTAATGAAGCATCGGATGGTTGAGCTGCCAGATTATTTACCTACTGTTAAATGCCTAGGTTTGCATGCCAAAGTTTTCTCCAATTGAGCCTAACTTCTCTGTATATTGACCGCTGGCGGGCCAGGGGCAGGATGGCCTTCCACCAATTCCCCATTAATTTTTAATGGTTAAGTAATTGGTTGGCCAGAGAGTGTCAAATTTGGCACAGACTCCAGATGACTACAAGGGGTTGAGCATCGATTAACGGGCCTTAAGCCCTCTCACCACGGCCTGCTTGGGGCTTTCAACTGTGACATAAATCCCCCCTGTTCGATCTACCGCAAGGTCGCGCTGGACTAAAATCCGTACAAATTACACGCTAGGCTTTTTTGTCAAAAACGGCAGGGCCTACTGCCAGGGGCGATGATAACAAAGATTTCCAATAGTAATTATTTAAAGAACGGACTCAAAAGACACGTGAGAAGGCGAGTGTACAAGAAGATTGGCCTGGCAGCGCTATAGACGCAAAAGGCCAATTTGTCAAAATTGACCAGACAAGCCACGGGAAGAGGACTTCCAAATCGATGACTGCAGATAAAAGATGAAGATTAGGAGAAGCTCTTTTTGAGGAATTTTTGATACATGCATGTTGCTGCACCTGAGGGAGGGAGGAAGTAGGGGGCATGGATCCCTTTTACCGCTCTGTCATTCATCTTACCTGCGATGTGTCTTGCCATTTGTCCCCGGGGAGAGAGAAGCTACTTCCTTGATGTTGCTGGTCCGCGCTGACCTGTCTGCTTCTTCGCAGTCTTTTAATTGCTGTAGAAGGAGTATACAAAAAACTCCGATATTTTCTTCCAAAAATCGTATGGAGAACGAACCCCATAAGCTTTTTTTTGCATGTAGACTGTGGAGTTCATCAGCTGCATGAATGTACCATAATTCCTGTGTCTGCTTGATGGAAGAAAAGGAGAAATCTTATAGGAAACCTCAGAGCATCAGCTCCGACGAATTTAAGCATTCACGTTACCTGTGCACCCATTGCGATTCCTAAAAATGTCAGGTCAGCCATAAATGTGAAGAGTTAGAGGGGAATCGTAGGGGGGGTTGAGGGTGGTGTGTAATAGCCCATATAGTGCTTTTTTGTAGTTAACGAATATCGGCAAAACCTAACCCCTTTCAATGTATTAAACTGGCCCACTCTTTGCATTCGATGAAGTCAACGTGCAGCCATCATATAAGCACCTTCCCACGAGCTTAAGAGGTTTCACTGAAAATAAACGGAGGGCCCTATCGCTTTTATGAAATGTTACAATTCTTTCAAGCGTCAATGATCTTTAATGACCCTACCAACAATAATGCTTGCCGGTTGGCGGACGTATTGTGCGAGGGGCCACTCGGCCACAAGTCGATACCACAGGCTGCCCTACTAACCCTGCCCGCCGCGCTCGGCGAGGAAGAAGTCCAAAAGACTGAGACCTGAATATCTACTGACTCTGAAACATTTTGATGCAGAAACATATTGAAAATGTCAAGCCTTGTCACTTTAAAGCTACCACTTGGATACTATATGCCCCAGAGATTTGGTGAAATGTTATCCAATGCATTTCAAATTACTTATCTAAGCTTGAAGCTTTGAACATATTTTCATGCATTTATGTTTTGATGCAGGAACAACCGAAGTGAAATAAAAACGTATTATACAATGCATTTTGAAAAACCTCCGTTTGCTTGGAAGCCTTACACAGTCATGCATTTATTTCACGAATCGGAGAAAAACACATTTTGAAAATGATTGTGGGTGGGACTGTAAGGTGAGCTCAGTGTCTCAAAGCATTTGACGGTGGGATTCGCCGGTAGGGCTTCAATCTTTTCACCAATTCGCTGCGCACGTTATCTTCCACGTCGAGTATGATCTACCCGATGAACCCGCAGCTTAGTGTGAACTGTACATAGCAGATCGCGTTTTGTATCTCCGCGGGATTTCAGCCGGAGCAGGCGAAGCACTTTCATGCCTTGTAATTTGGGTAATCGGCACAATACAATAAACTGCCATTGCACTGAAATGTTCTTCATCAATTTAAAAAGAAAACAAACAAACAAATTTAAACTGTAAATATATATTTAAAAAAGACTTTTGAAAAGCCCGGATGGTTTGACATTTAACAAAGAGAAACTGTCTTAATTAAGTTCACAAGGACTCAAAACGAATCTTAAAAAACTGATGTACTTAGAGTTTAATGTTTCCTTATTTTTATTACTCTTGTTATTATTATTATGCATTACTGTCCTGAAGAATCTTTCACCAGAATGTCATTTTTAGTAATACTTTTAAAATTGCTCTCCTTGTTAGAGTGATACTGAATACACTTTAGTCGTTGGGAAGTCCGAAAAATTCTTCATAACTCGGTTTAATTCTTTGCTCACCATAAAAAAAGTGGAGGGAATTATTCAATAGCCACCCCCCCTCAAAAGTTGGGGGAGCAAGATATATACGCCCATGATTCACATTTTGTACACGGAAACATGTGAAGAAAAGATGTACCTTTGTTTGTCCCCATGACCTGGTATCAACCCTGGGAATGTCATTTTTAGTGACCCTTATCATATATTTACCTTTCATGTTACTCTCAATTTCACTTTCATCTCTTCCAACAGCCGAGCTATTCTCACAGTCACGTGGCCTTTTCTTCCTTGTAGTCCCCAGTATGTCATCCATGGCAAACGACGTGGTGTGCCTTCCCTGGGCTGCGGATGGCCGGCCGTTGTCCTGCACTTCCGTTTTAACTAAAGCCTCCTTCTTGGGGGTGTAGCCGACCTCCCCTGTTACTGATTGGGTGCTGGTCGACTCTGGCTCACTCAATGGGGTTCTGTCGTCAGCAGCATCGCCCTCCCGGCAGCTGCTCCTCAGTATCCTGTTAATGGAGCTCACACTGGGCAGGTTCTCCCCCGTGCAGACCCCATCCGCCAACAGCCTCTCCCGGATCTCCCAGGCGAACATAGAGGAGTTGACCTTCTTGTACCGTGCGATGCTGTTGACCACAGATGGGGTAGAGACCCGGGGCTTGCTGCCTCCGATGGCCCCCGGTAGGATGGACCCCGTCTCTGCGTACCGGCTGAGGATCTTGCTGACGCACCCGTGCGAGACCAACAGTTGCCGTGAGATGTCACAGGGCCGGAGACCGAGATGGGCCAGCTCCAAGATTCGCTTCCTGATGTACATTGGCAGGGGACGCCCATTTGCGAACATGCCCCCAAGCTGGTTGATTCCTCCTTGGCCTTACAATGAAAAAAGGACGAAATTGTTACATTATGAGAGGGTGCTGACGATCGAAACGATGAGCGTGCTGCTTTCAAAACATTCATATCGTTTCAAATAACATGTTGAAAAGTTGATGGAAACATCAAATATGTATGCCCACCAATTTGGAGAGGAGGGTCAACCTCCCCCTTCCCCTGCTTACGACCATTTTCAGTGGCCTGCGTCTCAGGGTTGGAAGGCTCCATAAAAGCATAAACCATGTGTGTGGGGGTAGCTTATTTTTCGTGTACTGTTAAAGACAAAACAACGAGACTAAATGGTTAATTTCAAAACATGGTGAAAAAATACATGTTGTAACCCTGCAGCCCCTTGTACGAACAAAAATCCCCCCGGAAAGTATCATGGATCCACCCCTAGTTTTACCACGGGATAGTCAGGTTGGCGTAGTGGTTCTTTCCCCGCCTTCCACATCTGCGGTCCAGGTTCGAATCCCGGCCTGGCTCACATGTGGATTTGGTTTTCAGTCCCACGTGATTCCGTAGGTTTTACCCAGAATACTCCTATGGGATTTTCCTCACACCACTAAAACTGTAACTGCTTCTCACTGTCTCCTCACAGGTTTCTTCAGGCTTGCGAGCTAGAGTACCTATAGGGCGCTTTTGAGGAATCCTTGGTGTTATTACCAGAAATGAATAAAAATAACATGTCTTGAATAGTGACAGTACAAGTGGGCTACCAGACCTTTATTGGTCTGAGGTGCCATCATCCCAAATTTCCGACGAACAGGCAGCAGTTCAAACATTTTTCACTCTGAGCCTCGCTCTGACTAACCAAACCAAGCATTCGCTCGTCACCCAACGCAGGAGCAGGGCGCTGGGAAGGGTTGACGGGTTTGCACTGTGATTAATCACATCATACATGACCTGTGACCGCGAAATTGTCACTTCCTATTAGCAAAGCGCTAATTAAATATTTTGGTTCATCAATGGCAATGATTTGGCACGTGGACAGCGTCCTCTACGAGACAAAACATGGCCATGGTACAATCACAGTGTGGTAATTTATCTTCTCACTATAAGTATCACTGCTCATGTGTCTATTGGCGATATATTGCAAGTCATTGGTTATCTTGATCAGTTTTGGATGAACAAATAAAGTGTAGTGAGAATATTTTCAACAGTGAAGAAGAAAAAGAAAAAGAAAAAAAAATTACCAAATTGATAACCGCCGCTTGTGTAACGCATTGAGTGGGCTTCCGCGCCTAGCAGAAATATACCCACAATACTCTGTGTGTCGTTAGCTGTGACCCCGTGTGATGTATTTCCTTTACTAAATTAAGGCCATGAGCCCTTCCCAGCGCTCGGCACCTGTTTGGGCGTTGAATAACGAGCGAAAACCAGGCAAAACTAAACCAAACCGATTCAAGACACCTATGAGCCGGCAGCTGGACCAAGAGAGGGAGCAATTTTCTTAGCAATGGAGGCTCCTTTGGTCGGAGCTGAGCTTCGCTGGCTCACGAACGACTAGGAAATGCACGTATTAGGCTCGCATACGCTACCAACAAAATGAACACTTCCGACCAACACGACTCTTTTCAACTGATGAGGGGCGGATAGGCAAGAGACTAAGGATTTAGACTCAATCCGGCACACATGGTGGTTTTCACAAGGTAAGCCTATACCATGATTTTCAAGACGTTTCTATGACCAATTGTGTGTGCGTGTGGGGGGGGGCACAAATCCACCCCTCAAAAAACCAATAAAGAAACCAAGGGCGAAAAATTCTGTATTTGTACAATCTCAATAGAGATGCAACCGATGAGCAAATCCACATGATCAATTCTACATCTGTACTTAGGGAGCTCCAGGTATCTTGATCACGGCCGTTCTACATTTACATATTATTTTAAACTGGGTATTTTATACACAAAACACATGTTACGTATTATTTTTATGCACCTAAAATGTTATACGTGCGCTGGTCGGCCCCTCCGATGTATTTATATTTTTCTTCATTTTGTTGTTTATTTTTGCTGCAGATCTTATCTTTTAAGACAATAATCAACTGAATACGAAACTACATTCAGATTGCCAATCTGGGTTAAAATGCGAAATAAGATCAAACCTTATACTATAAAAACTCTACATCTTGATACCGTAAAGTCAGTAGTCCGTTGTCATCCTGGTTATGCAACGTCACTTCACTATAACTCTCAATTGCAGTAATATTACATATTATTGTACTCTGGAATCCGTGTAAAGTCGATTACTGTCGATGGCTGTTGTTCAGTACAATACTTTAATATTCTACAGTGTATCACTGCGAATCGAAACGTCATTAACTGTAGGCGACCTCATATGAACCTATTCTCAAGATGGAGATTTAAATTGAAGCACTTTTTTATTTTCTTTAGCGATGAACATTTATTTAGAATATGTTTATAGTTCGGTCTCGTTTGTCATCAGTCATTAAGTCCCCCGCGTACAATGGGGACATTTGGACCGTTTTCATTTTCACCAGCTTCAGAATATTTGACTTACTGGCCTTTTGTATGCATTCTCCTAGAAGCCGTTTTTCCCTGTGGGTAACATTTTTAGATAATCTCCCGTCCAGAATGAGAAAAACAACCATTCCTCTGTCGTCTATCAGTAATCCTTTACAATGGATAACACTATGAAATATGTATGGTCAGATGATCCTTCCGGTAAAAATACCCGTGTCGCTCATCGGTGCTTAAAAAAGTTATTCACGTCATACATCATGTCATCATGTCAAGTCAGACTGACGGTCTCACGCAATCAGCTTAGGACTAACTACGGCTATCAGTGGCGTAACTGGGTTTGGGGGGGCACGGGGCACGCCCACGGCCTGTGCCCCCCCCCTTAGAAATTAAAGAAAAAAATCTGCCGACAGTTATTGTTTTAACTGTACCCGAACCAACTGAGTACCCCCCACACACACACACAACCACACCGAAAATGAGCCCCAAATTACCCTCCCTCTTGCAAAATGTACCCCGGTTACGCCACTGCATTGCCAACGGCCTGTTGATGTTTAAGTGCAAGGTTGATCAAGCCTCAGCCTCATTCACAGGGGCAAACACATCTTAATTTCGGTTTAATGTCTCTGTCAGTCGTCGTTACAGACAAACATGCATGATCTGATCAGAGGAAGGACACTTTCCGAAAGCCCATCTTTTTCTCTCTTTTTTTTTTACAAAAGTCTATACCATATCCCAATAACTCCAGCACACCTCTCACACATAGATATGTATCATTCTTGGATGACAAAACCCGACTCGTACCTGTTCTTATTGCATTTTTCACATAATATATACATTTTAAGAGTCCCTGCGAAATCCGTTTTTGAAGACCAAGTGGATGAAAAAATAATTCCAACGGAAAATAAAATACATGTGAGTCAGAACTTGTAACTTTAGACTCAACCGAACACTTTCCACATTATGCAGTCGACGGTGTCACCTTGAAACATATCTTTATTTTGCCTCCCTCCAAAGCTTTGAGAGTTGTGCTGATATTTGCACACTTGCTCGTTATGAGCCCCTTCACTCTTAAACTCTTTAACTCTGCTGAAGATTTTATCAGCAAACTGCATAAACCTTTCCAACCTAGGCCTACGTCATTTATGCGGGTTTAGTGGTGAAGATACAATACAAACGGAGCATGACGGCCCGCTTGAAATTAAGTGTACAAATTAAAATCCGCCGCCTCCTCCTCACCCCCCCCAAAAAAAAACCACAGAAACGTCCTAATTAATGTTTATCTTTCATATTTCGCCTAATTGGGCTATATTGAGATAAAAAAGACGATGATGTCGTTTATGAACCTCTTCTTTAAAACCTAAAGACCCAAACATAATGTACGCCAAATGCAGTCCTATACCCTGACAACGATCTGCAATGTACGTGTTACCTTGGGATACTGACACAACTTTTGCTGAACAGATTTGGGGAGTAACATCAGCGTGTGTTCCTAATACAAGAATAAATAATCGGCACTCACTCATTCTGCAGAAACGCACTATGTTCCCGTACGTACGTGACAGTTTAACGTATACGTATGTATGTTACAACGTACATACGTAAACTTTAATACCTCAAAGATATGTTTATGCGTGTGAGGTTACAATATACGCCATCGGCTAGCAACTGTTTGCAACGGGTTGACCAATCACAGTGCGCGAAATCTGTCGACCCAATGTGCGGTTGGAAAGGGTAGACTGATTTCGTGCTATGTGATTGGTCAACGCCTTGAAAACTCTTGGAGGCGCACTACTGTGAATCGCCTGTGTTGCATGAATTGTCTTCGATGAGAGTTCTGTACATATACATGTACATCAGGACATTCCGAACCAACATACTCGCCACCAAACACAAAACGTCCTTATAGAGCCTGAAAGTTGACCCGTGATTGCGCGCTTCCAGAACCTCTGGATAGGAAAAATAACGTGCAAAGATTTTACAATTTGTAATATTTGTTCGTTCAGTTTCTTCTTTAAAAAAACTTGAAAAAAGGACTTTGAAATATATTTGCTAATATATCAATTTATAGAAACTGAAAAATTACCAGACCTAAAAGAGAAATATTCTGCCAAACACTGACCCATAACTTCCGAAAATCTAAAATACATGAAGAACAGTGCAATGCCGCAGTCTCGTACGCAGATGAACATTTACGATTTGAAATTTAATGGTAGTCTGTCGGTAAAAGCCGAAATAAAAACAGATCAAAATATTTAACACAGTTTTATTTATAAGGTAATGAACATAAAGCAATATTCTACTTTTACGAAAGATTCTAATATTTTTTCTAACCTTTGTTGACAACAACTGCGTGATGTCAACTCAACGGAGTCTGGAACCCATGCATCAACTGCAGGTAGGTCAATCTTTGCAAGGTTGTACAATCTCGTTTTCAAGAAGAAACGGCGAGTGAAAACAAACGTGCACGAACAAGGAGACCTAGGTACGATATCGCCGGACGTGAAAGGTCGTTAATAAAATTCGGTTTTTACCCGTCTCCAGGTGACTTTTCCAAAAAAATTACTTGAGAAAGACAAAGGTAAAATTCCAACATGAGTGTTTCATGGGGTAGTTTCAGTAAGGAAATATTCTTCCAAAAATTATCGAACGTGATAGAACGGTACAATGTAAAATCCCCATAGGCAGACTGCGCAAGGGTTCCGGAAGCTCGCTGCATGATCTTTTACTTTATTCTCAATAAAGGGAAGCCCACTGACCTTTGGTTAACCAAAATTGTCAGAGGATAAAAGTTATTTTATTTATATCGTAGAATGACTTGGTTCTTTGTGTTTCTTAAAGTCGTGGATGGTGGTGGTCAGTTATGGTCAGTCGTAAGAAGTGAATAACCCTTATGAGAGAATCGGAGTGTGAAAGTTCTCTCGCTATTTCTTCATTAAAAAAAAAAAAAATATTCCACATGTGGCCCATGTAGCCGTTTCACTTTTATATCACTGTCATTTTGCAAAGATTCTGAGAAAATAACCAAGATCATTTTTACAACTTGAAAAACAACATCACTTTAAAGTCTGTCCCCACGATAATGAAACGTACTCGCCCCAACCACCGCACCTTTATCCAGATCACAATCGGCAAAGTTTCCGCTGACTGAATTCAGTCATGCTGAACGATTGGGTTTTTGTGGATCCATGTACCATGTGTCACTCTAAGGGACAAACAACAGAAAGCGTGAGGTGATAAACCCATGCGGGTATGTGTTTGCACAAAGATGCTTTATAACGGAAACCTGGATACTTGATATCTACTGGCAGTTACGATTCAGCCAGCTTAAAAAGACCGCTGTCATGATGTGTAACATAAAGTATGGTAAAACACTTGGCGAAGAAGGATCAATACTAGTACTTTACCTTTCTTCTCCATTGTCTATCAGTTCGAAGCCAGTCAACAAGATTCGCTGTGCAGTGAAATAAGTCGATGTTGCCACAGTGCGATAATATGACGGTTTCTACCGAAGTTCAGGCAATGAACTTGCTCCTTTCCTTCTGTGCAGTTGTAGCCTCAAAGCGATTGTTCGATATTGTGAATAACGAAATTGCAGCCGTCTGGTTTTTCACGCTTGGCTTGTCCAAGTGTCAGGCGAGAACTTGTCCCAGACAGCCTCCCACTGATTCCGGTGCCGTTATAGAGGAGGCTTGGTGGCTGCAAAATAATACGCCAGATATTTCCTTGTTGTGGTGTGACGCTTCGGTGGGCGCTCACAACCTTCCCGTAAGCACCGCCTCCGTCAGGCAGGTTGTAGAGCCGAGCCCCCTTGATCAGTCAAGCAGAAAATGCCATGCGAGTATTCTATGGCAATCAGCTTTCACGACCCGGCCTAATCAACCGTATCTAAATCCGTCTTGAAAAGGGATCAGCCCATTTAGTGATTGGTTGATCCTGGTAACTCAAGCGTTCGCCATTGGACGAAGCTTCCCAAAGAGTGTAAACTTGTATTCACCATGCACATTAAACGTGTGTTTCTAGTATCTAAACATTATGGGAATGAACACATGTCGTGGGTCTGTCACAGACCCCATCAGATCAATACTGAGGCAAGAACTGGGAGACCCTTCGCGAATTAACCGACATATTCAACAATCGATCCATTTGCGGGCTTTACACCCTCACTGTCTCCTAGGCAGAAAGAAAATAAACCTTTTCGACTGGATAACGAAAAAGACCATGCATTTCACACAGGAATCTGTGGGGAAGCAAAACATTTAAACATCAATTGTTCATCTTTCGAGTTCTTGCTAATTGCTAATATTGTTTTTCGTCAGCTTTAAGTTTCAGATGGATGCACAGCATACAAGAGAATTTCTCATAAAATGAGAAAACCATTTTGAAAAAGCTGTATATGAAGACAAAATCGCTCTCAAGTCATCTTGTTTTTTCACAGACAACGATCACTATAGGCTGAAATAATATTACCGTGATTGAGCGATTCACGATCAAGAGCAGGTTCACACCATGCACTCTCCTTTACGGACTTATACGTCGCCTCACCCCTTGTCAGTTTAACCCCAGCTGTGTAATTTTCTGATAGGTAAATTGCAGGTTTCCCTGATATATTTGTGTTTGATATGATTTTTTTTAATTTGGGTCAAGTATGAGCAGTTCCTTTGGATTCTTCAAAACATCCGATGATACAAAGGCATTCAGAAGTTAAGGCAGAGTTCTTGCAAGGTATGAAAAGGTTAGTTGTTTCCTTATAACACACACTTCTGAAACGGGTTTAACATATTGATTTCTAATGTGCTTTTTTCAAATTCAAATACTCTGAAAAGCTATCAAATTTGCCGGTTCATCACTCTTTAAGAGCATTAAACATTACCATGCCTTGATTTTCTTGTATACAGAAATGTTTCACTTTATTATGAACGGATGAAAATCAGGTGTGAGCGTGGAACGTTGGCATTAACGGTGGGCCACCTATCATCCAAACTTGGTTGGTTTGTTCAACATGCACTCACTAAATTTACAGAAGGGCATAAACGTGAAAAGCAGCTGAACGGCTCCATTACGACATTTTGCAACTTGCACAAGTGGGGGCGCTTGCCCCTTGGAGGAAATTGAAAGGGGGAATATTAAAAAGAAATGAAAATCATAAATTAACGGCAACATGCGTCAGAACTGACCCCGTCCACTGTCGGTGCCTTGCCTTCCTAAAACTACAATCCGACTGACGCATACAACTTGCTCTGTGGTAGAATGGAATACAATTGAACTAGTAATTGTGATTTAGACCCGACACTGCAAACAAAATGGAACGCTTAAAGTGGTGCAAAATGCTAAAATGAGTTCCACTTCCAAGCCAAACAAATGTGTGAGACGAGATTGGGTATCTTTTCATCCAATCCATAAAAACCGACGAGAAAAAAATCCTAACTGAAAGTGGAACTCAGTGTTAACTTAACACAAAACCAAAAAGCAAATAATATACGATAATGCCTCATGGTCAAAGAAACAATAAAACCCTTTGGACAAGACGGTGGTTTTCCTTTGACCTCCCGAAAGACGTTCGTAATGAGACTCTTGCCTACTAATTATGTATTAATAATTCAGAGAAAAACCTGACTCCACAGGAATAGATTTCGATGGGAACAGAATCAATGCTCACAACAGGACTGGCCAGAAAGGCTTCCAGTTGACTTTCGAGTGCCTATTCAGCCACCTATTAAGATTAATGACGGATCGATTGATAAATGACTCTCGATAAAGTGGGAGCTGTGAATCACCTTGCAAGCAAGTAAATTAAACTTGGTAAATTTGGCTGTTTCTCAAGTTAACCGAAGTTCTTTCCTCTTTATAAGACTACAAGTTAAACAAACAAATTTGCTGGAAGTCTGTTGCAACTTTATCCAGTTCGTAAGTGTGACGGCACTTCATCTTAAACCACGCCCACTGCACATGCACTGCACGTAAAGTTACATGCATTGATCACCGTTTACATGGAACCATGGAACCGAAAGTTAACAAACTAATTCAGCGATTGTCCAATGAGAACCTGCAAATCGAGGCGTGCCCGCCTTTAAGCTTTGTAACGAAGTCACTTACGAACCGGATCAGCCACGCCATTGTTTTGAAAAAATGGCCGATTTTATTACATTTCCAGTACTTGATTGGCATCCGTCACATGTTTCCTCGTCTGTCTGTCTGTCTGTCTGTCTGTCTGTCTGTCTGTCTGTCTGTCTGTCTGTCTGTCTGTCTGTCTGTCTGTCTGTCTGTCTGTCTGTCTGTCTGTCTGTCTGTCTGTCTGTCTGTCTGTCTGTCTGTCTGTCTGTCTG
>NW_019091689.1:96274-107367 GCF_001949145.1 Acanthaster planci
GTCTGTCTGTCTGTCTGTCTGTCTGTCTGTCTGTCTGTCTGTCTGTCTGTCTGTCTGTCTGTCTGTCTGTCTGTCTGTCTGTCTGTCTGGAGACGAAGCCTGTGAAGGAGACAAAGTTGAGTTGGCCTATTGGAAACTGGTCTTTTAAATGTAAACTTGTCACTGTCACTGTCACTGTGGACCTTGCCTGTTTCTCGTGCTCACTCAGTGCGCCCTCTGGTACACTTGCCATCAGCGAGCTTGGCTGCAGCGGCGGTCCATTATTTGTTGTTTTCCACTCCATCCCCAGTTGAGCTAGGCCACGTAAAGGCGTTAAAGAGTTCTGAACTAATTCAAGCTCCATTGAAAATGGTGTAAAATCAACCAAGTTTGGAGCCCCATGGCAGGCAACTGAAATCGCTGAGCCTCTAAAACAAAAAAACAGTGTGTTGTTTGGTCCTTCAGATTTCATTTGATTTTCAATTTTTAGTAGGTTAACCAATGAATTTTTTAATTACCCTCCCAATACAAACTCGCCCCCAAAAAGTGAATGTTCCCAGGTCTTCTCAGCTGCCATTTTTCAAATGACATCTCTCACCTTTTTTTCTCGGGATCTTCTGACAAATTCTCAGGTGCCCCTGAATTTACAGAGATGGTCCTGGGCCATACTTACACAATCCCACAATTTCTTGGCCCAATCAGACCCCTCTTTTCAAAAAAAAACCTGTAGGGGTACTTTTTAAGCGCCTCGGCCTAGCGGATTTCCCTTGAATTGGGACACTGCACACTTTAATGTAGAGGTATGTACTGAACACGCCAGGTGTCCAGAGCTGCAAAACAGCCAAGTACACATTATGTATACCATGTACAGATATGGCCAAAGACGTCTCATAGACCGAGTTCGGGAGGCTTGTTCCCGTATTTTCACGAACAGCTCGATTTGTTGTTCCTGGGTCGGCCGCTCGAACGTCGGGAACAAAGAACCGATTATCGCTGGTAGTTAGTGGCGAGCAACATGCAACATGGCGGCGTCCATGTAGCCTACGTTATTCGAGAGTTAATTGGACGGGCTGAATTCCTTTTTATATATTTATTAGGAACATTCATTTCTGTGTTACGGAAAATAATTAATGTTAATTTTGCAAAACTTCCCATTGTCTATTGCTTTGGAAGCAATCTCTCTACTTTTTGCTGCTGTTAAAAATTTAAATCTGACGAGTTTTTCCGTGTGTTCCTAGTAAAACCCTGACGAGGAGGTGGTGTGTGATCCTGTTCCGAGAACAGTGTTCTTGAGTCGTGTTCCCGCCGTTCGAGCGCGAGACTAGAAACCTGTGTCAAGAACATGCCGCCCGAACTCGACCAGACAGTGAAAAAGGCGAAGAGCGACCTCACGCATCAGCCGGCGTATTTTCATTTACACAGTAGCCTTGGGTTTTTTCTGTGGTGGTGCCAATTCGCGCATGAAAAGAGACTAGTGCTGAGTACGTAAACGAGCGCATGGGATTTAACGGGGGGGGCGGAAACGTGACATAATTGTTAAGACAGTCTACAGGGTTTCAATGCATGTCACTAAAAACTTGAAGACGTCTCGTTATTGCATAGCTTTAGGTGCTGCTAAATGTTATGTGAGAGCTCCGTTAAGAATCGTGGTAGGCCTTCGCAATGCAAAACGTGAACAAACCAAACGTAACCCTCATGACCGAAATACTAGGCTCATAATGAGTAAAACTTTTGAGTCATTCCCTTCTTCCATGCTTCAAATGCA
Source organism: Acanthaster planci (assembly GCF_001949145.1). The sequence continues at coordinate 98,019 of NW_019091689.1, forward strand.
TACAGGGACTGGCGAACCAAGGATTCGAATTTTTGATATCGTTCTTTGCTGTGCTATACAGTGCACAGTTAGCAGTAAAAATTTTTGATATTGAGAGTCTTTTACCATAGGTATATGAAGCATTATTGACGCACTTTGCTGCAACATAACCTGTCTGCTTGTTCGACTCTGTAAGCTGAACAAGCCTAGAGGGAATTACGCAGATTGCAATCAAGGCTTCAAGACCAACCTGAACATGTTTGAAGTGAAATATTTTGACATCTTGATTTTTTTTATAATGGAAAACATAGCCTTTCGCCAAGGCCTTCGCGGCTGTGTTTGAGTGTAACTGCAAAGCGGCTGGACTCGAGACCATGCACGAATCGCGCAGCTGCTCGCCTGGTCTCCCGTCCAGTCGCTTTGCAGTTACACATAAACACAGCCGCGAAGGCCTTGACGGAAGGCTAGAATTAACAGAAGGTCCGTGCACGAACGTGCCGCGCCTAATCATGAAATTTTTTACGGACTAGGGGTGTACTGAACCAATTCAAGCTCCATTGAAATTAGTGTAAAATCAACCAAGTTTGGAGCCCCATGGCAGGCAACTGAAGTCCCTGAGGACTCTCAAACAAAAAAACAATGTTTTATTTGGTCCTCCAGATTTCATTTGATTTTCAATTTTTAGTAGGTTAACCAATGATTTTCTTAATTATCCGCTAAAAACAAACTCACCCCCCAAAAAGTCAATTGTTCCCAAGTCTTCTCATAGCTCAGCGGCCATTTTTCAAAGGACATTCTTCAGCTTTTTGGGCTCTTCTGACAAATTTTCAATCACATTCTTGTCTGTTTTGCCTCCAGATGGGTGCTCCTGAATCTACAGAGATGATTCCAGGCCATACTGGCACAATCCCACCATTTCTTGGCGCAAACATACCCCTCTTTTGGAAAGAATCTGTGGGGGGTGATTTTTAAGCGCCTCCGGATGGCGGAGAATTTTCCTTGAATTGGGGCATTGCACCCTAGCCCTCGGGCTGGTGGATCCCCCTACGTCACCGCTAAATTGGCGGTTCCCGGAAGCAATAGGCAATTCTGTCATTGAGGATAAAACGGTGTTTTATTCCTCCATGATTCGAGAAATCAGGCTGACTCATGCCGCGACGTTGTGTGAATTTTGAAATCCGTGTTCAGTTCAGTTACCCTCAACTTGCTGTAGGCCTACGAGTTGTCATGAAGGACATGAAGGAAGGAAAATTCCATACATGTATCAGCAATGTACAGGTACATGTAGTATACTACTGAGTACTAAGTCATCATGGTCATGTTGGTACGTACTAGCGTACAGCCTCGTTAACTTAAAAAGTGAACATAGTGAACAGAAAATAGCCCAGGCTACTTATCAACTGTTTTCCAGTTTCGGGATTCTTTTGTAACTGAGTAAGCTTCCATTCGAATGTTGTGAATTCAGTGTTTACAGTCAGTTCTTCGTGATAATTTGAAAAAATCATGATTCCATTGACATTTTTATGAAGTGGCTATTTTTAGAGTAACCGTAAGTTAATGAGACTGCAAACTTCTATGAGGGGCTTAGATGTATTTACAGTACTCAGTAGTGCATAATTATCATTGGTAAAAAGATTTTAATTTCCCCAGGCCACTGTCATGATTGTGACAATGCAGTGGCACAGTAATGTGTAATGCTGTGTTTGAGCCCCACTCCTGACAGATTTTTTCCTTCTTAAGTTTTTACATTTTTTCACTCAGATTGAATATTTACTTTTTATACATGTGTGTCAGTCTCCTTTTGATAGATTTATGGAGGATTTTTTAAAGGGAAATAAAGTCTGAGATCCATTCATTGTAGACTGGTCTGGTTCCTGTTTCCAAAGTATTCGAGTAGTGCAAGAAAGTATGTGTAGACAGAACCCTGTGTAAACTTGTGTAACAATAAGCTACTAGTACTGCATTATTTTTATGCCTTACTAGTCTTTTATGGCCCTTAATTCTGAGGGTGAGGCTAAATTTTGGAGCATTTTTCATACTATGGGAAGAAGAAATGAAAACTCCCAAAAATATGCTTCTCTCAGTACATTTCCATAAACCCTTTTTTCAACCCTTTTGGGGAAAATCACGCCTCCCATCCCCCCACCCCCCATTTGCTAATGACCGGTGATGGTGATGTCATGAAAATTGTTCCAAATGTCAAACTGCAATCTGTGGAGACCTGTAAATGTACAAGTATGTCAATTTGCTTGGTTACAAGTGAACCATGCTTCTCACATTGTTAATTGTTGTTGAACACAAGTTTTTCATGTCCCCCTTCAGACTCAGTCGTTAGCAGTGCCCTGCAAAGCTGAAAGCCAAGATTGTAAATATTCAAATCATGTGATCAGTTGAGAGTTTTCACACACACTAATGTGTATACGTACGTTCAGACTTTAGACTCGATCATGAAGAAATCATACATATATGTTCCTTGTTTTTACATACCCTTTGGTCACCATATGGCTAGACTGTAAATGATATCAACAGATATTGTGTAGTGTGATACATTGCGTTGTGTACAGCATACAAAGTCATAGCTCATAGCTGTAAAAGGAACAAACTGAAAAAGGTAGAGTTTATCAACTTGATCCCATGTTTATGGTCAAGAGTGCCACAGATATTGGTGCGTTCTACACGTGCTGTACTGTGTCCTCCTCTGCGCTCAACTGGGTTTGTCTTTGTTTGCCATTTCTTTCCCCAGCATTAGAAAGTAGATTTGAAAGTATCTCTTTTCTTTTTTTTGTTTCTTTTCTAGGGGTTTGTGCTAGTGTAGCGGCAGATCCAGGTGAGGACGGGTGATCATGAATTCCACCTTTGACCCAAAATGCGGTACCTGGTCCATCACCAATTCTTAACAAATCACTTTGGACTACAGGACCTATTCGCTTGTGACAGGAACTGTGATTCACTTGTAACTAGACTTGTGATTCACTTATGACCAGCCTTTTGATGCACTTGTGACCAGACTTTTGATTCACTTGTGACCAGACTTTTGATTCACTTGTGACCAAACTTTTGATTCACTTGTGACCAAACTTTTGATTCACTTGTGACCAAACTTTTGATTCAGTTGTGACCAGACTTTTGATTCATTGCATTGGACTTGTGATTCAATGGCGACTTACAGTGGCGACAGTTGTGACTTACTTCTGATAAGACTGATAAACTCACAAATACTACCCTCTCTGCCTCATCTTAAAGTTGATCCTTATGTGTTCACTTTGTCATGTTTGGAAATCTTTGCCTTCTTTTACCTTTAAATGCAGTACTTTTGTTGCCGAGTTGTCCTATTTCCACAGCTGTTGCTGAGTTCTCCTATTTCCAAAGCTGCCATTGTTACGATTCCTGGCTGTGCATGTACAAATGCAGCAATCTGTCATGTCCTACAGGCACTGAAGGCAACCGATATAATAACTGCTTCACATTCATAGATACTGATACACGTAACTTTGGTAACTCTTGATTCAGAAGTCTGTTCCATGTTTTCTTACCTGCATATCAGAAATACCAGGATGATTACAGAGTTTGAGGAGCACTCTCAAGGAGCAGCCAAAGTCCAGTTCACGGTGTCCAGGACCTCCCTGCCCAATCTACTAGAGTGGACAGAGCGTCTTCAGTCCCGGTTCCGTGTGACCATCCAGATGCAGTGGGAGCTAGACCAGGAGGCCGCACGGCTTGACGAGGCTGCGCATGTGCGATGGGTGGCGCTCAGGGGAGAGGCGGCAGATTGTCAGAAAGCAAAAGTAAGTCATTTTGAAGGTGCTACTTGAGATTTTTGGGTTTATTTTCTTTTTGTAGATCGGGGATTGTAAACCAAAGTTAGCTTGTGAAAATTCTCTTGATGATGATGAATGCCTGTTAAAATCAAAATGTGTTCATTGTCAAATGCCTAAGGACTTCTCCATTCTGAGACCAGTCTCAAGACCGGCAACTCAGTTGAGCATTCTTCTGTGCTCAAATGAGAGTGCTTTACTTGACAACGATGCCTTCAACTCGTCACATATCTGACAAACTGGCAAATCGACTGTTCTGGTGATTTTCAGATTTTTATCTCACAAACTGAAGTATAGGCTTGACAGCAGTATTCAAACAAAGTATTGCTCATAGAGCCAAAAATACAAATTGGGAAATGATTTCAAAGACCAATTTTGTATCTTTTGTACACAGAGATCAAAAGAGGGTTGAATTTAATATCAAAAACGAGTACGCAATAACTGCTTAACTGAAAACATGTTTTTCTCGAAAATGGTCATATTTCATATTTATCGGTTCGTCAGATATGCGATGAAATGGTGCATACTGTTGCCTGTTCAGCAGCAAAATGCCCTTGGATTTAAGAGCTGTGTGATATTACGAGTATCATTTGAATGGAGCCATGTTGATCCTGGCAGTAATGAAATGTGCACTTGTACCATTGCCCCTAGAATTTCAGGCTAGCTTAGTGTGTCATTTACGAGTGTTCAATCCAAAATCCATTTTTACCAAGGCAAAAGTATTTAAGATAAGATTGTGTATTCAGATTTGAATATGAAGATAAACCTTATTTGTGGATATTTCTGTCTCTTCGGTACAGGAATACATTACCATATTTTGTGACGCCCCACACAAAATGAATGTTACTTATCCAGAAGGTATTCATACTGATTTGAAAGGTATGTGAACCCATCACCAATTCCCAACTTTCAATAACGGATACTGTAATGGAAGTAACTGTTTTTAGAGTGACTCTCAATAAATCTTTGTAGCCACTGTTGGTGGGCCAACACAGAAAAGTGAAGTGGCATTCTAATGCGTGACTGGGATATAATATTGCACGAGATGAAGCATTTGTTCCTGCAGAAGCTTGCAAACTGCAAAGTTGTATCATAGCTCACTGTGCACCAGGGCCAATTTCATAGAGCTGCTTAAGCACAGAATTTGCTTAAGCGCGAAAAAAAATTGCTTAATAAACAAAGGTTGCCAGCTCAAAATATGTGATTGTCATGCTAACCAAAAGACAGGTGAATACCATTCCAAAACAATTTACATCACATGGAGTTTGGGCTGATAACCTGATTTGTCAAGCAAGGGTTTTTCACGCTTAAGCAAATTTTTTGCTTAAGCAGCTCTGTGGTATTGGCCCTGCATCTTGCCTAAAACATTATTGATGACAGTACAGGACTACAATAGGCAATCTGACTGTGGAAAGCTGGGTGATGGTTGAGATGTTTGGGCAAGGGGGTCCTAGGATTTAAGTCCCCCATAGTAAGCTCGGGAAGTGTTCACCCAAGTACTGAGCATAGTGCTGCACTACATGTGTAGTGCTTAAGTCACATTAAGGCTGGGAAGGGGAAAATGCATATTAATCCTGGTTCTTGAAGGTTTTGAACATTTCAGCATGTCATGACCAGCACCTAACAGCAACTCAGCGAAGAGACTTCTGGAGTGAAGACTAAATTTACTTTCTGTTGTTCTTCATGCCACTGGAAAATTGTTTTCTTGTTCTGTGATACGTGTAGATGCCAATAAGTGCTGTTTCAAATTGTATTAATTACATGTACTGTGAAGAGTCTAACAATTACACTCTTGATTTTCATTTCTGGTGAAAAGATTCACAAATGGAAATGGAGGAGAGCTACTCTTGTGTCTTACACTTCCTGAAAGTGGGCCAACTCCTCATCAGGAGCAATGACGAGATGAACTTGTCTCTGGTTCTCTCTGTCATTGAAGAGAAAGCTGCTCAATATGAGAGACATAAGGACAGTTCAAACCAATGCATCACTGAGTTCAGAACTAAGTATCAAGGGAGAAACTGCCAGGAACCTGATTTATCCGACAATGATCTGGAGGAAGACAGTATGCTAGTAGAAGATCACAGTCCAAATGATACACCTCCAGCACAGATGATGCGAAGTAGGTCTCCAGGTTGTCTTCAAACTCCAGCCAAGCATCTCTTAGGAGGTGACCCCTTGAAGTTGAAAAGTAAAGACAGTGCCGTCATTCCTGGACAACTGAGTAAGTTGTTCAGCCCGGTTGCAGAACACTCTTCAATTTCTCCTGACCGGAAGAAAATCAAGTCGCAGCCACACCCAGACCAAGCCAGCAGTTCCCCAACTCCCTCACCTAACTTCTACAGAAAGTATGCCCACGGCAGCGCCAGGTTGGGAACGTTGAATTTGAGCTCCTCGCAGCAGCTGGCTATCCAGAGAGTAAGAGATAGGGGCAATTTCACTCAGTCCGAGATTGACAGGGTGCTGGAAAAAGTCGGCAGCAATTGGGAGTGTGCAGATCTGATCACACTCTTGCGCAGAGAGAGGACCCAGCAAAACATCCCAGAATCTGCATCCCACCCACCAACAAAGCTAGACAAGTTGAAAAACACACAGGCATCACTGATGCAGTGTTTGCAGGAGCAAAGCTTTACCGAGCCAGTCCACCAAGAGCTTTTCTCAGAATCCAGGCAAAAGCGATACTTCATGCCTCCAGTTCACTCACCAACCTCTTCTGCATTCTCAGATGAGGTACTATATATGGGAATTAAAAAACCACCCAGAGATGAATTCTTGCAGAAGAAAGAATTATCACCATTTCCTGACAAACACAACAAGGAAGAAGAGAAGGACCTCGTCATGGATGGCAAAGACAATGTTAAAGATGAGACAGACAGCATACTTGTCATCAGCGAAAGTGACAATGAGATTGTCATTACCAATTCCTCAGAGGAATCTGATACACTGGAAGAGTTCTACATCAAAGGAGTCCTCCAAGAGAGGCCCAAGAAGGAAAGCTCATCACTGGCACAGCATGGCACACAGCTCAAGAAATTCAATCGACCTAACCTGCCGGCTGTCGAGAGGCAAAAAAGCGAGGAGCAGCTTGGGGTCATCGAGAGCCTCAAGAAGCAAATCGCTGACCTGCAGGACAAGCTGGAGCAGGACCGGGCCGAGGCCAGCAGCCAGCAGCAGGTGGCCATCCTGCTGCAGCAGACGCAGCGGGAAGAGATGGAGCGGCAGTACCTGCTCCAGCAGCAGCAGCTGCTAGAGCAGCAGCAACAGCTGCAGAAGCAGTTTGAACTGCAGGAGCAGGCACTGAAGGCACAGCAGGAGGTTGCCTTGAAGCAGCTTCAGCAGCAGCAGCAAGAGAAACAGGAGCAGGCCATGGGGACAGCGGATCTCCCCAGGGAAGCAATCATCATTAAACCTGCCAGTAGGAATCCTGCTAGCCCCTTAAGACCCGTTGTCATTGACGGCAGCAATGTAGCCATGAGGTGTGCAACAATTCATTTTCCTTTTCTTGAAAAATTGAAGGTGGCAAACTCGTACAGTTGTGCTGATTATTCTGGTTGATCACAGCTTCACCTCTGTTCAAATAATTTGCCCTTGTAGAACAGTTCTTAAGCTTTGTCCTTAATGATAAAGTGTGTTTGCAATCTGAGGGGCGTTTTTAAAGCATAATGAAACAGTTCCTCTAAATCACTACACGTAGATACTGCGTACCTACTGTAACCTCTCTTCAACAATACAAGTCTGAATATCTTGCTTTGTGAAGCTAGACCTTTGAGGCAACACACCTGTAGCATTCTGGCTGTGCAAGCAAATGGTTCAGTAGTTTTGTGGTTCAAATTTTCAAAGTTCAGATACAGACACAACTCTGTGAGTGCAGAGGTGGCTACATCATGCACATGTACGTCTGCCAAAGGCAACTTTTCATGTAGTCAGTAAGGAGATGGAAAAAGTATGTTTTGTTCATACATGTATATCAAGTTAATGGCACACCCACATAAAAGTACCACACAGCAGGGTGCATTTAATTTTATTTTTTACAATGTGTTCGTTTGTGGGGGAAGATCTCTCTCCCAATTATAGCACTTGAAATCCTACATTTGTTGCAATAACTGTTTGTATGGACACAAAACACGATAAAAGGGAGGAAGTCATAATAAAATTGATTCTAAATGGTTATAAATGGCTGCAAGTGTTCAACACACAGAAACATTTTACAAAGAGTTTGATTCAAGTTACTCACTTTTGCAGTCAAAAATGGACAGAACAAAACCTACCTGTCAGTTTTGACATAAAAGTGGGCATTGCTTTTTATTTGAATACAGGAATCACTATTGTTTGGATCAAAATAAGCCTCCATGCTGATTCGCTTGATGGATAGGTTATTGAGTGCTCAAAACATGAAAAAAAATGTGAAAGCCACCTGGAAACACTGAACATGACAGTAACCTACTGCCCCTGTGTGTTTTGTGTCATATACAATGTACAAATTGAATGGACCATATTACTGAGGAAGCCATTTTCGATCTTGTTTACTGAATCTGTTTTATAGAATGTTAACTGTTGAATGGGATGGTATCCGACTATTTTAGTATTCATTTGGGTCCTAAACCTCCCTTTCTATTTTTTTCCTAATATACCATAAAACACTAAGGCAAGTTTTATCACAAGTATGAAATTATTCATCAGAGTAGACAAGCATTAATTTAACAGGAAATTTCATTGTTTTCTTTCAATTATGCTCAAGGTCCAAAAATAAAGAGTTAACCTCACTTTTAATTTTAAAATCGCCAAATCCTGGAAGAGGTCAGTTCCAAGTTCACATTAATATACATTTGCTTTTTTGTCACTTATTGCAGCCACGGAAGGCAACAGGTTTACTCATGTCGCGGGATTGCCCTCTGCGTGGCCTACTTCCAGAGGCGAGGCCACCAAGACATCACAGTCTTCGTCCCCCAGGGGAGACGGATGCAGAAACCCAATGCCCCGGACAGACCTATGAAGGACCAGCCGATCCTGGAGCAGCTGGAGAGTCAGGGCTTGTTGTCCTTCACACCCTCACGGAGGATCGGTCACAATTATGTCAATTGTTATGACGACAGGTGAGAGTCTTTCTTATCAGGTTAAACAGATGGACTTGCTTTTTTCGGGACAATATCTGTTCTTATTGGCACACTCCAGGGATATACTGTACATGTACTCGTATCTACAGTAGACATCAATCTGATGCCACACTTTGTTTACCTGTGTGGTAGCCTGTGGTGCTTAGGGAGCGTCTCAAAGGTTGGAGTGTTGGAAATGTTCTCACTGTTACAAGGAGTTCCTACAATTGAACACTCTAGCATTCCATTGGGAACATGTGGTGCTTTCCACAGGACTGTTCCCACAGCCTGTGGCAATGCATATGTCAGCTCACCACGAATCTCTACCCATTTCAGGAACAATTGTATCCTTGCCAATAATATGCGTCAGTTAGAGATGGGCTTTGATATTTGTGGAGTGTTAGTAGATAGCTTAGCCACAGATTACAATTGAATTCACTGGTAAACATTTGCTGGGGTTGCAGT
>NW_019091689.1:107890-191856 GCF_001949145.1 Acanthaster planci
ATTACGGTAAAAATTTGGTAAGAATGTTGCATGCTGTGAGTCAACATTTAGCTTTAACATGATTAATGAGTTACTTCTGCCCTCAGTGCATCATTGGATTTCTGTGGATTCAGGAAGGCTTCCTGTAAAAAAAATGCAGGGCTGAGCAACACAGGAGTATGTGTCTCCACTGTATATGTACCTATACATGTAAGTAACGATCAGGGTTTTGTTTTACAGGTTTATTGTCGAGCTTGCTGTACAGAACGATGGAGTCATAGTGTCCAATGACAATTTCAGGGATTTGATGGGGGAGTCACCCCAGTGGAGATTTGTCATTGAAAACAGGTAAGGCTCGTAGCAGAACTGAAATTGTTGCATTCTATTTGGGACATCGTCAACCAAAGATGTTCCTTGCTGTTTGGGGGTATAAACTGAATGGCACTGATGAGTAACTTGCTTTCAAGGGAAGGAATCTTTTGTATATAAATAAAGAAAATTGACTGAGTCGATGCATATTTGAAAGTCAGTGGCTATTTTGCTTGACTTATAGGCTGCATTAGAACTTTATGGTACAGGTAATGTACAAAAGGATAGAGTTACTTTACTGAAGGATCTAAGGTTGATCAGCTAATTCAAGATTTTAAAAATCAGTCTATTATGTAAATGTATTGTTTGAAGCATTGCTGTTTCCACAGTTAATTTTCAAAGCTGATGTGTCATTATCTTGGCAGGTTGGTCATGTACACCTTTGCTGGTGACCATTTTATGATTCTGAATGACCCGCTTGGCAGAAAAGGACCCCGTATTGATCAAATCCTATGTAAATCCCAACCACCCGGAAATGCAGCTGGTGCCACGAGCCAACAAAGATTAAAGACATTACAAGATCCTAAGGGCTTGTCAACAGCACAGCCTGCCACAAAGGTGGGTATGCAGACTCTACAAGGCAAGACAGTGCTTACACTACCTGCCACAGGAGTTGTCCCACAGTGGGGAACCAGTGCAAAGACTGGTGCCCAGATTGTCGGAGCAGGCACAGCCAAAGGAACTCAGCGGCCCCAGACTGCTCCTGCGCCGGCTCCCAAGGCAATACTGGCCGCATCGTTTGGCCAAAAGGCTGGCCGCAAAGATGCCAAGGACCACCCTTGCTATGAGATGCTGATGGGCATCTTCCCCAACAATGAGGAAGAGGTACTGCGGGTATTAACAAAAAACAGTGACAAGGAGGACGCCAACGAGCTGGTGATTCAAGTCCTGGTGGAAAAAGAAAAGAGCGAATAGGCTGAACCCCCGAGGGGTTTCTGCTTGGAACGTTTTTAAAATCCTTCAAACTCTTGTACTGTGCAGAAAACCAGTTCAGATTTACATTCTCAGTAGTTAATTTTTCAAGTACTATAAATTAGGATCTACCTTACTGAATCCTTCAAAATCCTCGAAATTTTAGATAAGCGGTGCATTTGCTGTTTTTTTGTACATGTAACTAGCTGAGGGAGAGATGTATAATAAACTCGGTGAAGGGAAACCAGGTGAAATTTTTGTTTCTTTAAAAACCACATGTACTAAATTTGCTGGTAAATGAGGCCAGCATACTCTTCTCTGTTTGGATTGTTAACAGAATTTGGAATCTGTTCTATTAGTGTGCAACTTCTTTTTTTTTAAAAGAAGTGGATTCATTTGTAATTAACTCACATGTCGCTGCATTTATTAAACTTAATTTGTGTGACTGAATCTCACAAAGCCTTGAAGGCTGTATTTCAGTAATCGTGGCCAAGTTAGTATTAGAAAGGGCAAGCCAATTTTTATGATGTATTACTCAGTTTGACATCCCACTGAAAACAGATATCATGCAGGTGACAGTCGTTCCAGGGTTGAGGCAGCTTTCCATATGTACGTGTTTTCGTGCGTTGCATGCATGACCTGTTCATGCGTTTCACTTTCACAGACATTAACCATGTTAACATAACACACATGTGCGTTGCTTTCGGTCGTCAAAATTGCTCTGGGAGCAATTGTAACGGATACACAGCGCTTGGCGCAAGTGTTGACGTGCATATGGAAAGGCGCCTTTACTGTCGATTTAGGTTTAGATATTTTGAAAGGTGTTTAAGCCTGAAGTTGCCGTGGTGACATATTGACTTAAAGAGTTGGTCCTTGGAAATTTTGTATCCTTACCTCTGTTGTACTGCATGTTCATTTAGAAGTGTTAAAAATGTTACCAAGAGTGCACTTTTGTAATACAGAGAATGATTAATGATTCACTCCATAAGAGCTGTTGGGGGCTCAGGGTCTGCTCACCTGTGACATTTTCTCCATCACAGTTTCCACTGAAAGTGAACAACAACATGTATCAACAATAGTTGTCCATAATGAGAGCTGTTATTGTTATGGCTTTGTTTGTATATGCTTGTGATACCCAGTACTCAAGTAATTCCTTTGCCAGTTATAAAAATTGCCACATTTATCAAAAATATTGTCATATTCCCTGGAAGATATTATATCCTCTATTATGTTTATCGTTTGAATACCTTCATGCTATTGTGGTACTGAAATGAGTCAGAAATGATCTTCTGTGAAGGACACTCAGCATTTTTATTTTGAGTTTTTTTTTATTGCAAGAAAAATGCACAAAACCTTTGAAGAGTACCAAATATGTGTATATTATTGATGTTTTAATAAAATGTCCCACATGTCCGGGACATGTAAAATTAAATCTCTTAATAATAGAAATGAAACATCTTTCATTAACATCAGAAGTGAAACAAGCTTCGATTCCCTAGTTTTCCCAGCCAATTCTACATAAAAGGAATATGAATGGAATCTTAGTTTTCTTCATGGAATGTCCAGTTCCTTTGGGGAATACATTTTGTGCGACTTCCTTAAATGTTTTTGGAAAGGGTGCTTACCAATGAGTCAAACATTTAAAATATTCCATGCTTTTCTTGACAAATAAAGACACTAGCGTTGTTGCTGTGATGTCCAGAGTAGAACCTGCCTCTGATTGGAAACAAAATGGCTGTTCATTCTGTGTTCAGTAGAGCATACTGCTATTCTATATCAACTGTCCGTGTGCACTGGCACAAACAACTACCCGTCAATTTTCAAAATGGTGATATTTGTGTCTCAATTTTCTCAACACATGACTCTGGATGAAAACATACTTAGACATAGCTCATTTTGATGGTTTTCAGTATACAGTGTGACCCAAATTATACTCGTCAAAAATCTGAAAACATGCTCACTGGCTTCTGTCAGAAGCTGAAACAGTGACTCACTACAACTGCATAAAAAAACTGGCACGGGTCCTTCAATAAATAAGGGGGGGTGTCTGACTCCAATGAAACATTTCAAAAGGAGGGAAGTGCTGGAGATTATTGGTGGCATATTATTGGACATATTTTTGAGTGTAAAATTTCAATCCATCCACACAAAAATCCATACCATGTCACACTCTAAACCCTTGACAGAATGGTCCATAATAGTTTCATAGCCTGCTAGCACTCGATATCGCTAATGCTAAAACTAATGGCTGCTTTTCCCATTCCAAACCAAAGGGGCGAAGGTCTTAGGTGTTAATAACCCCCCATAGACCTCCATCGTCCTCCCTTCCCAACCCCCCACCCCCGCACAAGTGTTTATTTGGACGACCTCCCGTATGTTCTGTAGTACAGGACTGTCAATTGGGGACCCTTGGTTAATTGGGAACCCCATTATGCTTTGTATTCAGGGTTCTCGATTGAATGTAAAACAAACATGCTTGTTTCTCATACTCTGTGGTTGAAAAAAGTTTGGGAAGATGCTCATTTTTCTCTGAACAACGAAACTCCGACGAGCTGGATTTGGATAATTTCCTAGACTGTTCCTTTCATTTATCCCACAACTAACCCTGACCACAAAATACCTCTGGAACTTTTTTTTCAGGGAGAAACACTGTGTGGGTGTGCAGGCCTGCATAACATCATCTTACCCTGAATTACATGTTTTCTTTTGTTTGGAGGTCCAGGCTAGCACACAACCATCTAAATTCCTGACAAAATTCTCAATTTGAAAAAGCGTAGGATGGTTCATTCATGTATACATGTATGTGATAAATTAAAGGAACTAGAATTACAACATTCAAAAGAGATTTAAAAATGAAAGAAAAATAAAAGGTTACTAACTTGCTGCCGAGTGGTTGGAAAAATTCAGTGCACATAATCGGGACTTTTCCCAGATTTTCAGTTTTCAAAATTCTTCAAAAATTAATCATTTCAATTAATGGACATTTACACCCACATGAATTTCTGTCTGGTGGCTACTGTAGCCTGACAGACAAATTCTATTGACGCCCAGGTATTTCAGCCAGGCCTGCTGCCTTGTAAAAAGAGCCCAGATTGTGCAGTGTTATTAACTTTCTTTTGTTCACGAACCTCTTTTCAATAGGGGCCAGATTAGCATGCAGCGGTGCTGTGTGGCTCATCGCTGCGGTGGTGGAGTGCTTTTGTCTCTGGTGGTAATCCGCTCACTCCAAATGCCCAAAACCATGGTATACCGTTTCAAAACAAGGCTGGATTATCTCCACTATTGAGAGTGAAACAATGTTGGTAATGCCCAGCAGCCTAGTCTTTTGTTCCGAGTACGGTCTTTTGCTACAAGGCCTAGTTCCCTTTGTCCCATTTCGGGTTCCCCGGCTCCATGTATAAAACCTACGTGCCCGAAAACGGGTCCCCGGCAGCAAGTGGTTAAATCCCTTTCAGTTGAATATGCACAATTGATATGAAGACAAAATTTATAAACCAAACTCCTTAAAGTTTAAAAGAGATATTCAATCTTTCTGATATTGGTTTTAAATGCAAATTACAGCACACTGCGTGTACATGATAGACATCAAGGAAATTAATTCACTTTCACTTCTCATCACCCATTGCACTTTGCAGATGACACAAGTCCATCATTTCAAGTATGGTTAAATGCTGAAAAAAAATTTCTGCATTTATGAATTTCTATGAATGTATTAATCCTGTTGTTGCTACCACATATTTTCAGACTAAAGAGCCAAAGAAAATTCATCAATTGTTGGAAATTCTATGATGCAGGAACGATTCACTGACACACTGAAGCATATCCAGCTTTAATATTTGCTTTCAATGCCCTGGGTGAGCTTCCTCGACTCGACCAAAGCCATCTCGTCAAAAAACAGCACAAGAATTTCACATTACACTATCTATTTCAGGGAAGCATGTGAGAGTCTCTTTGGATGTATTTCCTGCAGGATCTGAGGTGAGGCCCCCCTACCCGGCAAAATCATTAGCTTTTGGAAAATTAGAATATTTTAAGACTGTCTCATTTCCTTTCCCTCCAAATGCATATAAAAAGCCTTGGCCCTCTGAAAGATCACAAAAGGTTACATCTATAAATGTGACCTGCCATAATAAAATGGAAGTAAGGTAGCATCCTGCTTTTACCTTTTGTGAGGGTTCAAAGTCATATTGAAGTGGAGGTCAATTTTTGGGGGGGGCATGTTGAAATATTTGGAAGGAGTAACCCGTTTTCTGTGTAATTCCAAATGTTTCTCAGAATCATATATTTAAAAATGTCATTTTCTCAGCAATTTCGATGACAGCATTATTTGTGTCTGGTCAGAAATGCTGAAATAATGTCAGAAACAAAGACATAAAGCTGCCAGAATAATGTCATAATGTCATATACTTCTACCCTAAGTGTTCCATGTACATACATGTACCACTGGAAAGCTCTCTTCCTCCTGAATAAAAAAGCACCAATATCTCAGCTTTTGAATATTCCAACTTTCAGCTCATTTTGAGATGACAGGTCACAAATTTCAAAAGATTTTGACACCCTCCCCAAAAACCCTTTTGACCTGCCTCCCCCCCCCCAAAAAAATTGGTTTTGGATCCGCTCCCGTGCAGAGTGCACCAGTAAACAAAAAAAAGGAACTGGTAAGCTTCTGGTGTACTTCCTAACACCTGGACCATTTTTTAAATTCCAGCTCCATCGCTGGGGTGGTATAGGTTGCTTGTGAGTACGGCACTTACCTATCACCACTGTGACCCAGGTTCGATTCACGGCCGCGCCATACATGAGTAGAGTTGTTCACTGGTTCTCTCCAGTCCCCCCAAAAGGATTTGTTACTCCAAGTTCTTTGATTTTCCTCCCTCTGCTAAAAATCACCACTTTTTGATCTCTGGCTGTGCTCCATAGTCAAATATGGGTCCTGCCTGCCAGCTGCACGACGCACTTTTATATGCCGCTGGTTTGACCGCATTGCAGCTGCATCCTTCCTGATTCCACCTTGAGGCTAAAAGCAAGGATAACTAGCTCTAAGTTACTTGTAGTTTCCAGCTAGTTTCCAGCTACATACAGTCTGAAGTTTACCCCAACTACACATGGGGCTGGAGGAACACAACCTAGGGGTTCTGACCACCGGGGACTGTAAGCTGGAAGCAACAGATATGAAGCCAAGGTTTTTTAAAAAATCTTCTCAGCCTATGGCTTGATTTTACAGGCAGGGTATTTGGTCCAACACTGACCTCATTTGAATTAGAATTCTGCACTCAACACGACCAGGCTATTTGTGGAGAATCACCAGTTTGGTACTATAATCTTGTCACATGCATTCTTTTTGCACTGAAGATCTCCTCCTCGTCATCCTCGTCATCATTGGCCGTCCCGTCGTTCATAAGAAGCTGCTCTTGGTCGCCATGGTGCAATGCATCATTCCTGGAGTTTGACATGTCTGAAGGAAACGGCAAAGCAAATAAAATATAGTTTACTCTTTAACACAAATTCTGCCATTCATGTTTTTGAAACAAACGTTAAGTCCCAGGATGGGAAAGTGCATTGGCAGCCCCCTCCCCAAAATGGAAACTTTCAAAAATATTGCCGGTCGGAATACAACTCATAAGCTACTCAAATTAACATCTACAAAAGCATTCCTTGGTCACTGACCCTGTTCCTTGTCAACAACTTCAATGCAATACGACCTTAACTTAATCTGATGTTACATTCAACCACGTGAATTAAAAAAAGACACTATATTGGAAATCTAAACTTAAGAATTACAACTGAAGCTGTGCACACGTGAAACTAAAGCCCCGGCCTTCCTGTATGAAACTTTGTCATCTTTTTTGATTATTAGTGGTTTATTTCCACATGCTTGTAAGCCAAAAGGTACATTGTTCAGTGGTTATGAGGTTTGAGCCTGATCCTTTCTTAAACAGTTGTACATGCTAATTCAACTTTGCATGGAATGTAATGAAATGCACAATGAAGTAGCCAAGAAATTCAGCCAAATTATTATTTTGGCCCAGAGCTTGGTCCGGCAGTGGAACTTTCCACTGTTTTACTTTCCCTTGAGCATCATTTTCACCTTTTGATGCGATAGCCTTCAGGATAACATGGAGCGCAATGCCAAACAGGCATATCAGCATTCCGAAAAAGTTTAGCAGGGACATCGTGTCATTGCTGTACTCGGACGCAATGTAGAGAGTGCAGATTTCCTGTAATGGATGAATATAAACATGAAATTCAGATGTGAGAACTGAAGTTTCATTTTCTCAAAAACATGCAGTACATATATTTGAGCAAAACCCAAGGGAGATAAAGATGTCGCAGATTCAGTTGAATATGGACAAACTGCTCACAAATTCAAAAATTTATTTACAAAATCGAGTATTTCACAACTGTGCATGGGACAGAGATGGCACTTCATAAACCACTCACTTTCAATGGTAATGATTTGTACAACAAAGAATATTAAAGTTTATTAGAATAAATGCACATTATTTAGCTGGCATATGCCAATATTGCTGCAACTGAATTTTTGCCTATTGTTAAATTCATTTCTGAATGTTAGTATGTGTACGCAAGCTCAGTCAGGGAATACAATCAGATTTCTTAACTTGCTGCCAAATGGTGAAAATTTGCAAAGTTTGTATGTAATTCGGAGCTGTTGGCCAGGAAAAAGCTACATTTACATGTAGGACTTCATAACAAGTAAATGGCTCCGAAGCTGAGCCTTTAACTTAAACTTTAGCTGTTGTCAAATGCTTACTCATCAGAAAGGACTAGGGGGTAACTCAAAGCTCATAGTACATTGCACACAGGCTCAAGTATACTGTTTACAAGTTTCAGCAAAGAGTTTCTGGACATAAAAAGTGGCTCATGGGGATTCAAAGCGATCAGCTGACATAAACATGTATACATCTAATAAGTTCAACGCAAACGAGTTGAAAGGGACACCAGACATGTTGAGACATATTCCAGTGAATACATGTATGTCTGATAACTTTGGCAAAAAAATATCAGAACAAATTTGTATTTACAAAAGGAAATCATTCTTGACTTTTTTTTTCAGAAGGATTTAGATGGACAAGATCTCAACGGGCCTGTGTCTAGTCCCCTTCTTCTCCATGGGCATACAAAATAGGAATAAATGAATACTGTTATTGCACAATGGCCTACGCAGCTTTGAATGAAGTCTCTATTAGGTTTCCCTTGCATGACGTATTCCCGGGGGATTTTCAAGATTTTCCGTTTTCAAAATTCTTCATAAATTCATATCTTCATTTATTGGACATTTACACCCACATAGTGGTCTATAGTGGCTACTCTAATCAGACAGACAACATCTTTTGACGCCCGAGTATTTCAGCCGGGCCTGCCACCTTGTAAAGACAGCCCAGATTGTGCAGTGTAATGTAATTTTCTTTTGTTCATGAAACTGGCCTAGTGCACTGCTGGCGTCTTTTCAAATGCGGACCAGATTAGTGTGAAGTGGCATTGTATCGCTTATCCCTGGAGCACTGGAGTGCTATTGTCCCCCGTGGTAACACACTCATGTTGAATGCCACAAACAGCGGTGTAATCGTTCAAAAGAGTGACAGATTTCCTCCGCTATGGACAATTGAAAAATTGTTGGCAATTCCCAGCAGCTCAGTCTTTTGTTCCAAGTATGGTCTTATGTTACAAGGCCAAGCTCCTTTGTCTGATTTCGGACACCCCTGCTTTGCGTATAAAGCCAACGTCTACGGTACTGGCCACCCTGGCATGAAGTGGTTAAGGCAGCCCTGCTCAATGCAACAAAATTCAGCCTGAGCCAAGTTGTTGATAATAACTCGGCTGAGCAAAAGAAATTGTCATGGTCGATTCTGTGGTAAAGTGCAATGCACTGGACAAATGTATGCCAGTTTGGGCAATACCAGCTTACAGTGTTTTCTGCCACTTGTTCTAAATGCTAAATCCAACAGTATTGGCCTCATTTAAAAGTCCACTATCTTGAATAGAAAGAAAGGTAATCCTGAAAAACATTTCTGACGACTGAATACATGTACATCTGAGAAAAATGATGACAGGAAAGGCCGAAAATTACAGGCTGTCATCATTGTGCTCTGATGGGTACGGGAGCCACCCAGAGGATGTAATGGAGACGCCATTTTTCAGGTTTTCGGTTGACAAAGAAACGGCTGACTTTCTGCAATTTGTATTTGGGAGAATGCGAATAGACAATTTGAGGATAAGTGTGAGTGATTAAGGCAATTTGCGCCTCACAAAAACTACCATTTTACATTGGCACCAAAACTCCAAACACTTCAAAATCTTCGACCTAAATAAAAAACTAGTTGAACAATTCTAGTTCCCCACGCACAGTGCATCCACCACAAAGAACTTTTGTCAATCATTTCCCCACAATGCACTGTGACAAAGGCCTCTCCATGGCAACCTCTTGGTGGCGCAGAGCATTGCCAATTGTTGCTGCAGGGCATTGTCAGTTGCCAATATTATGGATGAGAAGCCATGTCATTTATAAACAGTATATTCAAAGTGAGGGCTTCACCTCTACTTCATAAATACCTGGGACAATTTGTCTATTCCTGTCGATCGAAACGTGTCATGTGACCTAGTATTAACATTTGATAATGCCTGCTGAGAAGTGATAATGCTCACTGCATAAATCACAAGACAGTTTAATCGATTCTGATTGGTCAAGAGTTTGTGTGCACGCGAACGCGGAACTCACAAGGTCCACATAAGGAGATTCTTCTGAACTACTTGCAAGGAATATACCATTAAAGAGACAGGGTGTTCAGGAAAATACAAGTAAAATTCTTGAGCCAAATTCCTTAAAAATTATCAGATATTGATTTCCTTTGACTCTGAATAAAACTGTATTTATGCATGGGCATAAATATGTGCTTGGCCCAGGAGACTGAACACTGGTAATGCTCTTGCCTGTGGCTTGCACATTTTTTGCATCCATTCTCATGAGTCGGTCTTAAGTTAAGACCAACTCATATCCCTCAAGCCCGTATCTATTCCTTTATTATACTAACATAAGTGCTGCCATTTCAGAGTGTTGAGTAAATAAAGTAGATTTGGGCAACATAATCCAAAACAGCCATATCAAGAATAAAGCCCATACCTACATAGAACTTTTGACGGCAGCTGCACTGTTATATTCGGATGAACAGTCTCACCTTCAATATCCCTGATATGGAGAGAGTGAGGCTTGACGTTCTCGAAAGCAACAAGTATTCCGACATGGCAAGCATGAATGCCAGTACAGCACCGATGACGACCTTAAGCCATGTGTGGAGGAAGACATTAATATCATCAAAGCCTAGGAACAACTTGGTGGATGATATATGTACACCTGCAAAGACAAAGATGTGAAATAATGTTTTCAAAGTTTGATCTATAGCCAACCTTTCTTGCCATTTTCGTGTAAGACTAAGTAAAGACACATGAACCCATTTCTTTTGTTATGTTTGTCTATAATCTGGTGAGAAACTTACCTTCTACAAATACAGCAAATGGCATCAGTCCCAGTATCATTACAGGCTGGAGGTGGTATATTGTATCAACAGGATTTGAAAGACCTGCAAATAAACAATTTCAAACACATCGAGCATGTAAGATTGTGGCAAGATGTTAGCCGTGGTCCCATCAAACACTGCATGGAAAAGCCAGGCGACATCAGATAAAACAGAGTTTTAGAGGGGATTCATTTTCAAACTTGTACCAGGATATGAACAAACCTGATCTGTGAACAGGCACGAACTGGGGCATCAGAAGCAAAAAGGAACGCTCTAAGCTCAAGAAGACTTAATAACACTTGGCATGAACTTTTTCATGACACAGCAGCACTGGGCTTGTATGCTATGGAATGTTGAGATACAGCAAAATCAGACAGCAGGGACATTGCTGCCTTTGACTAATAAATACTCCTTAATAGCATACGCCTGATGTAAATACTTGATGTTATCATCATAATAGGCATAATACAATAACATACTCTACAATCAATTCATAGAACTGTCAGTACAAGGCAAAAATAAAAAAGCAAATTAATACAACAAAGGATTGATTTGACCAGGGCCATTTTCCAATACTTAACTTCGGCTCCATCTCAGGCTTCAACTGTTTTTTTACCACCTGACTTTGAAGCTGTAAGCACAGTAATTAGTCTAATAGTGCCACAAAACATCAAATAAGATGCAAGAGAGCAAAAACTTACAGTAATCCAATTTGATTTAAACGCTTCAGGCCCACAATCGGGGGTTGGTTTTGGGGACGAAGCCTAAGACAGAGACAAAGTTGAGTATTGGAAAACGGCCTAGGGCTTAACACCAATGTTTGACCAAGTTCCTGACCTAGGTACTGACCTAGTTCCTCTTTCTGTGTGAGTATCTGTGCACACGACCACCTCAGCCCACTGATGACTGAAGCTACAATGACCAGGACGAATCCCTCCGCATTGAACTGGGTTGACTCGTAGGTAAACATGAAAAGGCCGCCGGCTATGAACAGGACGATGATAATCTGGCAGGCATGCTGCGGGCAAAAGATGACAGACAAGATCATTCAGCCATAACACTGCTGAATGCAATGCAAGATGTCACATGAGTACGAGTCTGAACACCTTGGTGTGCCTTGGGCAGCCAACAATGGCAGATTAATTGCCACTATCAAACCAATCAGAGCTGGTGTTGTTGGACAATGTTAAGTGCTGGGTCCTGCAGTGCCTAACAGGTTGGCAATTTGATGCCGTGTTGGCTTTAATTAAGAGAGTCCCTACACTGAGAAATCTTTTAACTGTTGTATGTCATTGTGTTGAGAAGCAGTAGTGTGCCTCCAGCAGACAGGAGGTCCGTGCCCCTGGGTTCCCCCTTCCTATTTAAAATCTATGTACAAGACAACCTATGTACGAGCTACAGCTCACTGGCTTTCAGTGCAAAAATGTGTGCATCCCTAGATACCCTCCACATTCCCCTAGAAACTTCAACCCAATCACATGGGTTTCTAGCAAACACACTGGGGAGGGATTCACTGAAGTTACACTGTAAACAGAGGAAAAAGTATGGTGCACTGGAATCCATCGTAGTCAGCCAAACAACCTCTTTTTCTACTGAATCTACGTGAACAGATTTTAAAACATCTAATTGGGGTATTTAACTTTACTTGAAACATCAAACACAAACATTTAGTCTGGCCTTGGTGATTTATAACCAGATAAGGACATACGCGAGACTACTTTGTCTCCTTATGCCCCTTTCAAACAAGTATCCTAAATACTGACTCAGTGATTCCATGTGAAAGTATCCTGGCCTTTTTAAATTCAAATTTTTTCTTGTGACAACACAATCCGTAGGATACCAAATTAGTTCAAAGTCTCCCCACTTTTTTAAATGCTTTATTTTCACTTGCAGACTGTAACTTGCTCCATGCTACTGTAGGACAGTTTTTTTTGTTTTACTGGAAAGAAATGTATGTAGATGTGAACAGCCAATGCAGATGCTTACCGCCCTCTGTAGACCAAACAAAATTGCAAACACGAGGATGAAGATAATTGATGTTGATTTGGACATGGTGTAGAGGGATACTGTGATGTACAGCAGACTCCAGTTGGACAGGCCAATGTCTAGGACACTGCTGAAACCTGGCAAGTTGAAAAAAACAATCACTTGAATTGATACTGTATGTTTCAAGTGGTGTATACACAACAATATGAATGGCCTTTACTGTGGGGCTTATCTTGACCCTAGCCTTGCCAAACACAGTAAGGTTTGTGTGATTTAAACTCAACCTCGGCAGTTGGGTAAAGGTACAGATCACCTTTGGGACCAAGGCTTGCCGTCACAGTCATCTGAATCATTTGCGCTATTGATATTAAAAAGTTCTGTTTGGTAATGTTTCAAGTGGGCTTCCAGAGTTATAGCTAGGTCAATTGTCAGCATCTGTCCAAGTATATTTGTGAACAGAGAAGGCCTACACCTGGCTGTACACACAGGACTTGGATGACGCCTTTTCTACAGGCATGACAGGGGGGTGGCTGATGAGGTGCCATGAAATGCCTTTCCTGTACATAACAAATCTCACACTCCTCCGTTGTGGGATTACATACAAATGTGCAATTAGTATAGTCCTTGGCATTTGGATATGTTGACTTTAACACCTCTTTCACTTTCCTAAACAAATTTCTGGATGTGCCGATTGTACCTGTCTCATAATAAAGGTCACAGACAAAAAAAAATAAAATTTGGTTCTCTTAACTTGCCTAATCCTCGATTTTATTAGCATTAATGTAAAAAAAATTGTGAAAATTTACTCTAGCCAGTTATTATTCTGCAATTGGGAAAGTTTCCACTGGATATGTAATATGAAAGGTCACGTTTGCATAATGCATGTATGCATAGGTATTTTATTCATATTAACCATGCTATAGAAGCCCACTTGCTCTGTGGAGCGTGACATAAACAGTTACAAATGCTACATGTGTTGGAATATCTACATTTTGTCTACATGTCTATACTCACTGAAAACTTACTAGCGGATAACAAATTAATTGCTGATTTGTGAAGTGCAATGCAGACATTTATAGCTATCTTTGCACATTTCATTTGAGACGGCCTATTTGATATTCTCTTTGTTAATGACCTTAAGCCATCCAAAGTCCTTTAAAATCCACCAGGTGGATTGAAAGGATTAAATGCTGCCATCAGCTAACTACAAGTAGCATAGCAACTGGCGAAGGCACAAAAAGGGAAGGGGCGGGGCATGTACCCCCATCGGAGGCACATGCCCCCCCTACCTCACCCCATCCATTTGAAATCTTAAAATGATCACAACCTATGCTTAAGGCAGAGTTTATCTGCTTTCAGTGACCCTTTGGGGAAAAACCAGCATGTGCATCCCTGGATTGAATTTCCCACTCAAGACATTTCACACTTTCACATTTTGTAAGAACGCAGAAAATTACAGTCACGGAAAAATTACGGTATGATAACAGGCTAATAGGGCCAATGTTGAGGATGATTAACACGTTTCAAAAAGAGAGAGACTGAGAAAGAGGTTGTGGCTGATGGCTGATACATTTACCATACTTACCGGTGGGTGCTACTCTCTTCATATAAACAGACCAAGGCAAGACAATGTTGTTCCTCCCAGTAACACAGGCAAGACACGTGCGCACTACCACTGCAATGATGAACTTGACTGCCAGATGAATGATAGTCACAGACAGTGGAAATTTGAAACCCTGAAGAAAGAATTAAAAAACGACATGAAATTGTACACAACCCATATTTGGTCACTCTCGGCCACTTTTGATTGACCACTTTTAATAGTCCCAAAACACAGCTAGCCTACTCCTCATGAAAACACAAGACATTTTGAGGACTTCCCGTCTGTGAGCTCAGCTCACCTTAAACAGCCACTTGTTATAGAAGGTCAGACTGATGGAGCAACTGTAGAAGAACAAGACCAACGCCAATGTCTTGACTGCTGTCAGACAGGTGCCACACCAGGAGGACCGCATCAGCTTGGGTGGGGCGATTCTGTACAACGCTGAGTCCACCCGCACCTCCAGCTGACTCTTGCCTCTGGTGTTCTTTCTCATGTTGGATACGGATCAAAGAGGCTGCATCGGATAGAACGTAATATTCATGTCAACAAGCTGCAAGTACACGATTCATAATTGTTATCACACTTCACAGTTCATTTAAAAAAAAAAAGTAGATCCCACTGAGAAGTTTTATCCGAGTTAAGCCACACCCAAATTAAAAACATCAAAATTAACAAAATATGAAATTTGACAATATCCATTGATTTCTGCTGTCAGTAAGGGTCCAAATCCTCAGATCAACTGTAACATCTACTTAGTTCCTGATGAAAAAGTGTTGTCTTTGTCTCATATTTGGGGGGAACATAATTTGCAAACTGTACTTCTCCCATTTCATTGATGCATCAACCTCTGACGTTAATCTCATGCAAGTAAGTACAAATCATATCTCTATCATTTTGTTATCATCTGCAGACAGTAGACCATTTAGATCAAGGTGAGCATAGAATTGGAAGCAAGCTGAAGAGTTCTTTAGCAGTGATCCTTCTGTGAGCTACAGCAGGCCCCGGCCTGTAGGATCCAACCTCACAGACTGGCTAATGTAAGTACAATTTACCTCAGCAGTAATTGTAACATTGCATTTTTGATTTGTGATCTAGCATATAGGGCAATGTCATGGTGTGACTAGCAGTATAAAACTCCATCTAACATTGTCTAGCATCTACATCTTACATCCAGCATCAGAGGTCAAAATGGGTGCTTGCACTTGCAAGTTAAATTGAAAGTAAATTACAATATGGGATTATCTGTGACAAAGGAATGGCTTAGTGACACTTTACAAAATACTGAAGTTACATGTAGCTACAGTGTAGATGACTTGCATGACTGCACTTGAAGCTGTGACATGTTCATGATTTTGTGGGGACCAACCCTGTTGAATCGGGAGGTGCCGGTACGGTGGTAGGCCCTAGGGCTCATGTGAGGATTTACATGTACAACTCCGTCGTAGCTACATGCAACCATGGAGCTATCCTCCATGATGTAACTGTCACAGGTGTAGTGTGAGCACGGTCAGTCATTCATGTCAGTTTAACTCGACACGGCATTGGCAACTAAAAACAAGGTTTAAAGTACATACTAATAAAGTGTGCATAACCTCAACATGCTCAAGTTAATAAACCAAAGGCATCTCGAAACGAAAACTGCATTCCGAAATGCGATTACTGTCGCACAATATCGTTCAGAGTTTCGGCGTTTACAGGTGTCATGATGGGTGTATTATTGAAAACAGTGTAGACGAACGCATGTGATGGCATGTGATGTGTCAGGTTTTACAAATAGTCTGGTGGAGGGCTTGTTTTATGCCACCTTTTTCTGAGTCAAGTTCGGGTACCAGATTTTAAAACTAAATAAAAAACCGTGTCCGAAACGGGCTTCCAGAGCTACGGCTAGGTCTATTGTCTACGCGTCTCCACGCATTTCCAATGGAACGAAGACCTAGACCTAGCTCTAGACAAGAGATTCGGATGCAGCCTTAGTCTGATCTCCGGTACAGTCAGTTCCACTGGTCTCCATTCTTCATGTATATACTGGAGATCAATAGTGGCTTCCTATTTTGAGATGTATTAGAATACAAGTGGCTGAAACCAGACCCAATTCTACCGCTGGATTTGATTGCTGATGAGTCGTGTGTGTGTGTGCATCATACTGAAAAGTAAGATAAAATTATCTGAATTTAAATTATAGGGGCCTATAGACTAGTTGGTAAGGCTTTCACCAGGAAACATTATTTTCCATGACAGTAAATTATGGTACATTTATGTAGGCCTGTTTCCTCCATGGCCTATTCTGAGTATTCAACTTTAGTTGATGGACAGTGATGGATGGAGACCCCCCGAGAAGCATTGCTTGTCGAGTGGAGGACCCATAGACACTTATGACAACACTACAAGAACTACAAACATTATTTAATATTACTAATTAACTAGAAAAAAATAACGTGCAGAAATAAATAATATACAAACATTAATTAGTAACATGTACATATGTAGGCTGTAACCCTGTGCATGGCATATTACTTAGATAAATAGTTATTTAATAGTATATATTTACGCAAAGTTAAAGTTAAACATAGAAATACTGGCAATTTTTTCAATGAATTGTCAATTGAGCTCAGCTTTGGCCCCTCATCTTTTACAGTAGCTTTAGAAAAACAATGCAGTCTGGGACCAGTGAAATTCATGACATTGTCTTGTAAAATAACTGTGGATTCCATCATTTTTTGTAAACAGTGAACATACTGACATGACTGATTTAGGCAAATTGTTATTGTCAAGTTGTTATTGTTAAGAGGGGAACAAATTCATGAGAACAACGGTGCGTAACGTTTAGCAAATGTTATTGTAGACAGTTTGTTCCCCTCTAGCTTCGTTCACTTGCGCAGGAGTGCAAACATCAACATGGTGACAGAATGGGAAATTGGCTTATGTATCATAGAGTACCCTAAATTTGCACGTGCAAATACTTGCGCATCCAACTTTCTCGTCGTGAACCTCTTTAACAAAATTATGCACTGACGTTAATTTACTGTCGATGGTTGATTGTCGCTTTGACGTTTTCAGGAAGAATTTGGGAAAAATGTCAGCAGAGCATGAAGCTTTACTTTGCAGACTAAATTAAGAAAAATCAACCAGTTGGAATTGTCTAGAAAATGGATAAACTGATCGCTGTTCATTCACAATCAATGTTGGACGTCCGATGCGGGCACAAAAAATTACTTTGATCAACTTTTTGCCGAATACATGTATTGAGAGCATTATCAAAAATATGGAGCCTGAAAAAGTACACATACTGCGCATCAAGTTTAACGTTGAGATTCCCATTTGCTGTGACAGGTGCGGATTTAGTGGCACTGTATTTTGTAACTGTTTTCAGAAATACATATAGAGAGATAGAGAAGTTTTGTCCTCATATCCAGATAAATAACTCGTATTAATGCTAATTATGATTTATTTGAAAGAATAAAAATTCGTGCACCACTTTAACTTCAAATTAAATTGAAAACAATTATAATCTAGGAGAACGAAAAAGAGGAAGTGATGGGAAGTCAAGCTGTTGTTATTAAAAGGGTTTTGTGCGAACTGCATCACCAAACCAAAGTAATTAATGCAAAAAATAATTCCTCATTCAAGAGACATTAACTAGCAGATTTTTCAGAAGTAGGGCATTACCGATACACCATAAAATGATGTTTGCAATGTATATGTGTGAATTATCGTGACGTAGGTCTTTCTACAGTCGATCCGACTCGTTTGCAGACGACATTGTTCCTATTGCTTCAGTGACATCCGATGTTCTTCATAATGTTATTCCATATAGGATTTTATTTAGTCAAATTTTCCACTACTGAAAATGAAGTCGTAAAAAATTTAGTATAGTTTTTTTGATCACAGTCCATGTACTAAGAGCACGAGTTATGGTGACTCATGGATACCAGGCCCTACATTTACATGTATGTAGGCCTAGTGCCCTTCATCCGATCATGCCAACTTGTACCCATAGGCGTAGGCCTAAACAGGGCCCCTACCATACCTGCGACTACATAAATTCCTTTGTCGGTACTCGATGATAGAGTAGGCCTATACCGTATGATAATCCTAAGGGCCCAGTTTACGGGTCTATGTACAATTTATACGTATGGGTCCTCTGAAAGGACTTGAATTCCACCATCAGGGTGCTCTGAAAACATGGTGCTCAGGCAGGTTAGCAAACAGATAGTGGACTCAGGTTAGGCATGTCAAGAGGCCGGTGACTGACTGCATCAAAGTTGTTCAGTTTTTCATTTCTTTTTTTCCATTATTTCTTTCCTAGGCACATGATATCCTGTGTTTACTCTCCAAAGGCCGGCAGATAATGTTTCTTTTTAGTTTTTTGTAGATTCATCCCCTAGCATGCCTAGACAGGAGGCAGTACCAGTGGCCATTGCTGCTGGCACGCGTGTTCATCTGTTTCCAATTGCAGTTACATGTAGTTCTGTCCATGGTTGACCCATCCCCGAAGTACATGTATGAAAATGTCACTCCCCCCAGAAAAGATCACCGAGTTGAAGCAGATCATTCACAACCAACTTAATCAGGTAAGTCTGGCTTAAATGTTCGTGTAGGAATGAGTTCCAAACCAGGGCATTGTGCCTTACACCCTGTGCACACAACCTACACTATACTAGACTGGTTTAAAAAAAAAGTTTTTTAAGCAACTTTCAATATTTTCCCTGCATAAGTTGACTTTTTAATCCATGTTGTCATTTTCTGATGGCTGATAAAAGTGATAAATTAGTCAGGGAAAATATGTCAGTGATACATTACATGTACGCACTGCAACCCAAACTTTTAGTGATGTTTAGTCATGTTAGTGTATGGAATTCTTTCCGTATGGTTAGTATATGGACAAAGTACAGTTAATGTTCGTTGTCTTGCATGTTGCTGCTCTGAATTACTGTTAAGGTATTTTTAAACTAATCCTCTTGAAATTCATCCACCGGTGTGGAGGTGTAATTGGATTTATCTTACTTTGGTTTTATAAAAAGGTGTTGACAAAGAATAAAGAAAACAGTGACATAATTTTGCTTGTGTACACATACATGGACATACATGTATATATTGAAATGGCTATTGTTTCTGTTCAGATGGATGTGCAGATGCGCATCCGCGATGTTTTGTCCACCTCTCTACTCGACGAGAGCCAGGAAGGGCACACGCGTGATTTTGGAGAGCGGGAATTGCTTCAAGTCCTGCGCGACCAGGGCATCATTGAGGAGGTCATGAGTCGGTTGCAGTTTGGTGGGGCCGTCGGGTTGCCATCCAAGCCTGGGACAGCTCCCCATCAGGAACCCAAACCAGCCAGCCACTTCCCGGACAAGCAGGACAAGGTCATGGGTGTTCCCCTGAAGAAAGGTCAGTCACTTAGGCTCGTCTGACAAGAGTTCACCCCAGCTCCCCTGGCATTCATGTCTGGAACCCTCCTGCATCCATCAAAAGCTTTCGCTCTGTAGGAACCCAAATTGGCACTTTGACCAGGCTGAGCCTAAACTTTTTTTTACCCTTAGTTTTTAACTGCCTCCCCAAAATTCCTAATGAAGCCAAAATGATCTGAGGGGATTAACCATATCCACAGTGTTTACTTCATTACATTTATATTCAGTGGTGCTTCTAACATTGTGTCCAAAGTTAAATTCATGGATTATTGATGGCACAACACACACTTTCACACAATTCTCCTAAGCCTGGGATAAGTTTCAGCAAGGCTGGATTTGAGCCTTGTAACCTGTGATATGACATACTGGCACACTTTCAGCCAAGTTTTCTGGCCACGTGGGATATAGACCAGTCTGCGGAAATGCCATAACTGCAGTAGCAACACACTCACACGTCATGAGTGCTTTCATTTAGAACGTCACAGTACCCTACTGGTCAAGGAGTCATGCAACGCATGCGCATTGCCATATGTTTGGTGCCACTGTGCGCAGTAGCCTAATGGCTCCAAGTCCTGCCTGCCGATTTAATCAACATGTACATGAAATAGCTCGGTTGATGGAACACCTGCCATACATACATGTTGGTGTATGTCGTAGCTTTCTTTCACTGAACTTGGATTGAAACTTATGATGTCCAGAATACCTGCCATGGCTCTTCCTAAAGAGGTTGAAACCGACCTCAGCCATATTTCTTTATTCAAGAAAAAATTAGTTGAAACCAAACGCTGTCAGCTTCCCATCATAGTTCAGTTGATAACTTTAGAACTAAATTTCAGATTGAAATGCGGCATGTTAGCAAAATTTCATCTGCTGTACGGTATCTCATTTATCTTCAGCTAACATTGACCCCACCCGACGCTACCTCTACCTCCAAGTTCTCAGCGGCAAGGCCTTCCTGGAGCACCTCCAAGAGCCTGAACCACTGCCTGGCCAGACCACCTCAACCTTCCTGCTTCATGTCCACTTTCGCGGCCAGCGCTTCCGGTCAAGGCCTGTGCCCTGCGCGTGTGAGCCGGACTTCCGAGAGGGCTTCTTGCTGGAACTTCACAAAGAGAGTGGAGGTACACAAATTGGTGCAATCTGGTCGAAAATCTAGACCTATCCTTTTGGACTGCCATTATTTGCCTAGGAAAGCAATTGAACCAGTCCTTGTTTGTAGTTTGAAAATTCCTATTTCAGAATACTCTGAAAGTTTCTTCTTCTCAAAGGTGTGTCATTGATGTCACAATAGATCAACCAATCAACACTGCAGATTCAAAGATTCAAGTGTTCTTGAAAAAGAGTGACAGTGGCTTTACTACAGGCCTATTCTGTTTATCTAAGGTATCTCAGCAGTTTTGCTGGTAACCTTTCTTAATCCTCCACAGTGGGCAGGAAACCAGTGGCATATATGTTCTTTGCATGTACATGTACACGTACATGTAGCTTTCCATTGGGCATCAGGCCATAATGAACTAGTGAGGATGGCTGGATAGGCCAGCCCACAGTATCCTCCTCTTTCGACATTCTCTTAAGTATCCTTTTGGGTTTCCAGGAATCTAATCAAATCTTCAAATGTTGTGTTTGTAATGCAAATGTCTACCTATAGGTGATGCATCAAGAATGCTGGACGCTACATCTATGCTGTCCATCTGCGACCCAGTCCATCTTGTGCTGGTCAAGACGGACCCGTTGGGTGACACCAGTCTGGTTTCCTCACACTTACTGCAGTGGCGCACCGTGTTGAGCTCGCAGGGTGCCAGACAGACCATCGCTGTAGAACTTCTAGGCTTAGGTATGCGCAAAGTATCGATCCGTTTAAAG
Organism: Acanthaster planci; assembly: GCF_001949145.1. The sequence goes on from NW_019091689.1 coordinate 129,544, forward strand.
TACGGATGACGTCATGTCCCCTGGAAAATATCAAGACTTTATGCAAGGACTACAGCCGTTCAGTATGATTCGAAAATTTATGCAAAAGTCTGATAAATCACATTTCACATAACTTTAGATACATTTTAATATCTGTGGAACCATAGTATTCAATCAGCAATGCTACATGTAAGTATGCTTCAACAAATTTTTGTTCATTGAAATAAATCTTATTTAACTCAGGATTTTGTTATTTTTTTTCTCTCATGGAGGATTTATGCCTTTCAGGGAAATCCACATTGTTTGAACTTAAAAGGGAGCTCCCAGATATTGTCAAGACTCGTGTGTATGTTCTTGTTTCTGTCCAATTACTTCCCAAATGCCATAGGAGCAGAGAGTAAGGTACCAGTTGGTATGTTGGAAGTGAAACTAGAGCTTCTGCCTACACCAGGCCAGCTACTCACAGAAGAGGTCATCACCACACAGGTTGGCTGTAAATCTTCAGCTACTACATTTTTTAAAGTGCTTCAAAACAGTATCTATTAAGATTCTGTTGGATTTTGTAGGATTCAGCATTTTGGTGTTACAAGTTGGTTGCTGAAAGGAAAACCTGAAGGAGCGAAGCCTACGTGTAGTGCTCTGTGGAGATTACTTGGTAGAGAAAATTTTGCCTTCCAAACATTCTTACACAGGTGATGGCTGATTAAAAACAAAAGTGACACCACGTTGCAATCTAATGTTCATTTTGCCGGTTCATGTTTGGTACAGTGATCACACATGCACAGACTCAATCACGAAAAGACCATGTTGCAGTCACTTGAAGTCGCCTTTATCCTTTGGCGTCTGTACTTTTCTGAATTTTACCAATCCTCTAAAACTGCCTGGTGGCTATGAATGACCTGTCTTCCAAGTTGTTTTGCCCTTTGCATTTCTAAGCTTACCATTGCCAACTCATAACCCATTTCCTGCTCAGATAAATTTGGAGAGAAGTCGGACGTCAGAGCGAGAGCGACTGTTCCTGGTGTACGCCAAGCAGTGGTGGAGGGAGTTCCTTCAGATAAGACCATCCCACCAAAACAGACTGGTCAAAATATTTGCACAGGTAACTGCTTCATGGTAACGACCGTCAATCAGAGGCTGGCTGCTCTGTATCATCAAGCCCCGCTTGAGTGAGCTTCACCCTTTGTCGCTTAAATTTGAATGATATCCAGCACACTAATGTTCGGATATGTGAAGTGTTCAAATCAGTGTTTAATTCGAGTCCATCACAAGTCCTTTCACTAGTCCCTTCACAAGGCCAGTCGTAAGTTACAGGGTAAGCAATGACAAAATGCTTCTTTTGTCACAGCTCATTTGAATAGAATGTGAGTTGGCTTAAGACTGAATGACGTGTGATGGACTTCAAGGGACTTGCAGGGACTTGTGATGGACTCGAACATAACACTGGTTCCAATGGTTCCATTGTTTTGGTGGCTATGAGTGTAAAGCACTCATCTCGAACCATTGTGGCTTGGATTCGATATGAGTAGAGTTGATAATTGGCTCTCTCCTGTGGAGAAAGGAGTTTTCATTGGGTTCTCCGGGCTCTCTGGGTTTCCTCACCCACCCCAACCTCGTTTTTCCACACATTGGGGAGTGCCCTGATTGTTACCGCAACAGGTTGTGTACAGTGGCCAAGTTCAAATTCAATACACTGTCTGCCTCCGGTGACTTCTCAAACTTTATGTGTGTACAAAACGAAATGGTGTATTAGTGTGTTTGAACATCAACCATAGGTGAGTTTGGGGCATGCATGGTAGTTAATCCTGTCAGCTATGGCTGTGTATACAGGTGGTTTCTGGAACAAAGTGGTCATCGAAAAAACTCAAAATATCTGTTGACTCACTGTGACTTACACAGCATTTTCTGATACTTACACCAGTTTTTGCATAGTAAGACTGCATCCAAGTCACTTAGCTGCCTCTTGAAATTACGCACGTGTCCAAGGTGGTTACCTCAGCTGCTTCCTTTTGATGACTTCCATGTAATTTCAAGCTGCTGCCAAGTAATCCAGATGCAGCCTTACTTTATTTTGATTTCCACGTCTTGTACCCCAACACCCAGGACGAAAATGCCACCAACCGTCCAGTCTGCGCCTTTGTCAAACCCCTCCGTGCGGGTCGCCTGTTGGACACGCCTCGTCAAGCCGCCAGATTCGTCAGTGTGATTGGGTATGAGCAAGCACCAGCAGTGGGCGGGGGGCAAGCGAGGGAACAGTGGAGCAGTATGCACGCCTTCCTGTGCAAGAATAAAGGGGTAAATCTGCTCATGTCTATGGAACTGGGCTTTCACAAGTCGGCCATATTGAATTGAAAGTGAGGTTAGCTTCGCCTCATGGAATCAAACATTTCGTCTGTCAACTCATGAAATTATTCTTACCATTGCACTCATAAATATTATTTGTATACTGTCAACTACATGTACATAATGTAGCAGTTTTTATTGTTGGATGTGTCAGTACTTCATTAAAAAAGGATGTCTCTCGCAGTTTGTTTCAGTCACTTGCATCTTGTGTCACACTGAGCAAGCTAAATCAGTATTTGCCAGTGCTGCATTTTGTTCTTGGAGCAACCTCTTCCAGTTGTTGATAATAAAGTTGCTCATGTGTGATACCTTCATAGGATTGCGAGGACCATGCTGTCTTGCTGTGCAGTCTGCTCCTGGGCTTTGGGCTGGACGCCTACGTCTGTGTAGGGACCAAGGCCAAAGGAGCTGCTCACACCTGGGTCGTCACACTGGGGGTCGATGGTCTGGTAACATTCTGGGAGAGTCTGACTGGCCACAGGTGAGCTTGTTGATAACAAATTCCCTGCAAGCATTTAAAGTCAGAACTACTCAGCTTTATTTTGGCTTTCACGGATCAGTTTTGGTTGTTGTTTCTGCCTCTGCATACATGTATCTCGTTTTGATTTACCAACAATTTTCAATAGCAGGGTTACAGGAGGAAGTTTGACTGTTACAATTTATCAATTCATTGAGTTGATTGTTACAGATGGGCTTGTATACCATGGATTCACCTGTTGAATTTCCATTAAGCATTCTGCATGCACAAACAAAATCTGACTTATCTAAGGTAAACTACCTTATAAATTTGTCAAGTGACAAGTGAGCTGCATTGTTTTAAATTTGAACACGACTTGTGTGATTTATTTACGACTAAGAGCTTTGTGGATAGAGGAAGTCTGTGACAGGAATGTAGCCCAGGTTTGATATAGACCTTGTGTCAAGCTATGTCTGTTGAATAGCACGCTTGTAAGAATCCATGATTTAAAGGAGGTTCTTTTTATTTCCATTTGATAACATGTTGGCTATTAATCTACAGGTATATCCACCAGCCAATCAACCCAAACGATCCGCCCATAGTTGACCAGCCACGCCCTCAGTATCCCTACCGCACCATTGGCTGTGTCTTCAGCCACCAACGATTCTATGCAAACAGCCAGGTATGATAACCAATACACTCCTTGCACTTGGAGATGAGGCGGTAAACAAACAATTAACAATGTGACCTGTTTACTTTGTGGACATGCCATGGTTCGGACGAACAGTTCGTGTTGTGTCACAGTTCACAATCAAATGAAGGTGACGTTTTCATCTGTCGTAGAGCACACTCAATTCAATGAGCAAAGATCACATTGTTTGAGGGGGCATAAATGGAGAAACTGTGCACTTGTCAACTCGAACGGCGTCTACATGATTTTGCTGGATGGAGGATGATACAGCTGAAGTGCTGTAAGATTATGTGGAGTTTGGTGCCTCTTCAAAGGTTTAAGTACAAGGACTGTGTCATCAGAATTTGGGGTAAAGGAGGTAGGCTTTTCGGGATTCAGAATTGTTTTGGCCAAATGCCTGGGGATTAGGGTCATGTTTTCATGTGACTAATCTTTATTTGAGGACATTTTGTTCAACAGGCCATGTAGCTTTGCTGCAGTTCTGTTGTGCGTTTTCGTTTTGTATCTCCCGATTTTTCTGTTGCAGCAAACCTCAAGGCTTCTTGATAGGACAGCCCTCAAACTGAATAACAATTTCACCTGTTTTCACTCAGCCATCAGATAATGTCGATGTCTGTCGTTTCGTCTTCCATGACGAGTCCCTCTGGAAGTCAATGAGCGTTGATGCCATCCAGTCAGTCTGTGGCTCTGGAAGCCAGGTAAGGTGTTCATTTCAAGATATCCAGTAAAGATTCTAGATTACCGGATATTTGTCAGTCCATGCAACTGTGCTGTCTCTCTGCATAGACCATGGGCCTCAAGATGGACCAAGAGAGGACGGTGTTTCCTTAGCAACAGAGGCTGGCTCCTTTGGTACTAACTGCGCATCGCTGGTTCACGAACGACTAGCAAACACAAGCATTGCAGTCGCGTCGCTACCAACAAAATGAATGCTCCGACCAATGCGGCTCTGTTCAACCGATGAGGGGGTGCTTCAGCTCGAGGCAGATAAGCAAAGAGGAGGGGGCATGCTGTTATCCAGCAGCATTTATCTGCTAAGCCCCACACACCTGTAACATATTTGGCATTCATGCAAGCGCCTTTAAGCACCAGCTACAACATGCATTGTGGTGGTGGAGAGAAACACGTGTTCATTGCCCATGTGCACAATGGTTGGAGCTAACTGGATTGCTCTTCTGCATGCTGGACACACAGCATTCTCGCAAACATGTTTCTGTTTATACACACCCTTTGTGGATATCTTTTTTTGTGTGAGTAGTCACGAAAAAATGGAGTTCGGACTTGATAAACTCACACTGTGAACTCTCTCTTTACCTTAAGTTTTAAAGACCAACTCCAACAGTTCAAAAGTTTTGAAAGTAAAGTGTTATTATGTTTAGTGTGTAATAATCCTATATTCATTTCTAAATCAAGTCTGTATTGTTTCTGTATTTTTGTAATTTTGCCGAAACTTTTGAACAATGTCTCAGAGTTTTATGAAAAATTTCCACAATTTAACCGCTGGTGGCGCTGTTGAGAAACGAAATTTGTATTTGATGTAATACCGGAGAAACCGTTGAAACTGGTATCCATGTCAGGACTGGTTCCACTACAAATGTATGTACATGAACACGGAGCTACCTGTGCATGCACTGCATTCTGGGAATCAATCTTTGTGCCAAGTTCACTGTGCCGCATTATCGCTTTTCCGTTAAGAGTTGGTGCTCCTTCATGATTTATAATAATGCCAAAATTATGCATCATTGATGGATGTACTAAAAGAATTAGGATTGAAATTCTTTGAGTTTCGGAAGAATGAGAGCATTCTTCAAGTTCATGCTGTTGTCCACGGCTAGAAAGTGCATGTACTGTGGTATTTCCTCACCATGGTAATATATCACAGAAATCAATATTCATGAGATGCTAATGAGTCACGACGACACGCCCATTTTTACATCACTGGACTGGACTTGCAGGAAAAATGGTTACAAAAGTGTGTTTTATTAAAACGAAAACGTGTATTACAAGGGAGATTTTGATATGAGAAAAATTAGCCTCGTTGGAGTTGGTCTTTAATCACGATTTCCTTGAATTTTCCTCTTCTTCTTGCAATGGACAGCCCCCAATCTGAAACTTCCCCTGAAAGCCAAAGGAGGAAACCTTCAGTGCAAGCAGTGTGGAGCAAGTCAGAGACATTTGCTAAGCACAGGAGATATTTTCTTAGCAGAGTTAGTACCGGCCACAGTGTCACACATTGCACATTTCCTGTCACCGGTTCTCCGCTAATTTTTTCTTACCACATGAATTTAGTAAGTTAATTTTTTTTCCATCAAACATACGCCAAAGCATCAAAGAGAGAATGGAACCCTGTTTATTCAAGGTCTGGTGACAGGTCATTGATTTGAATTTGAAGGTCAAGGCAAATTATGTACACCACAGGTAGCCAAACCTTCAAGAAAAGCTGACTTTAACCGAATGAAAGCAATATTTTGTGGCATCTGATCAATCTTATTTTTGTTCTTTGTAGGCTTCTTGGCCCAATCTGCCTCCGTTAGTCCCCTCGCCGTTTGATGCAGCTTTAGTGAGTAACGAGATTGAACTGTCACTTAGGAGTCTGGTTTCAGACCACAGGAAGGTAAGAGAAGGGCACTTTTACTTTGGCCACATTACTTGAAGTTGAACCACTGAGTGTTTCCCCTTTACCAGCAGTTAATTGCTTGCAGAGAACAAGGGAGGATAATATTAAAACTTTGGACTTACAATTGCCAAGAAAGAATTGGCAGAATCAAACTCTTGAAATCTAAAAAGTCTAATTGAAGGTAGTTGTTGGAGACGTTTTGGCCCATTTAGGTTAACAAAAAGGCCTGTCATTTCTGCAAAGGCAAGTACATGTATGTGGTACTTCAAATGAAATTGGCAAGGGATAATTCATCACCTTTGCCTTGGTGCGACTTATCACAACAAATAAAGCCTGTCAGACAAGAAAATAAGTGATGGGGTAAAGGAATAATGTATAAGTGTGAAGGCTGACCTAATTTTCCTGCATCTGTCCAAACAATACATAACAACAATACTTAACCTATTGATTGCCAAATTGCCTAAGACAGGTAACAGGTGAGGGAAATAAATTTTAATACCAAAGATGCAGGTGGAGACGAAGTCATGACTTTTGAAGTCTCCTAGTAGAGAATCAATATTTTTCTCCTCACATCAGGATCTGGGCCTGACGTGCATCTGGGACTCCGAACTCTCCTACTTGCTGACCCCGGCCCTGGCTGCCTACGAGATGGAGCGGTCAGCAGGTGTGGTCGCAGGCAATGAGGAGTTCCAGCAGGCCATACGCCGCGCCGTGCCCGACGGCCACACCTTCAAGGGATTCCCCATACAGTTTGTGCACCGAAATGCCAGGCGGGCGTTTGCTGCATGCATGAGGTGGGTATGGGCAGATTGAGATCTTAAGAGACTCGTCGTAGGCAGGCCAGAGTGCTATTTCTCAGGATTTCCTATTATTTCAGGTTTATTTAGACAAAAAGTTCAGATTTATAAAGGTTCATTATTCAGGGTTTATTACCTTATTCTTAATTTGTACAAACAATTCGAGTAAGATTCACAAAATCATAGCCCATCCTGGAGAATAATGTAGATGTGTTGTCCTTTAAAAGGAAATTTAAAAAGGAAATTTAAAAAGGAAATTGATTTGAAAAATGTCCTACAGTGCAACTTCTGTGTTTGAATTTTTAACCCTAACCCCCTAGGGCGTATTACATTTACAATTTTTAACCCTTAGGTTAGGATTAAAAATTCAAATACAGAAGTTGCACTGTAGGTTTTAATATCATATTGAAATCGGAGGATTTGGAACTGATCAGGAAAAATATTTTGTATCATTTTCACATACCATTCATTTTGTAATACAAAGACTGAAATCTTGCTAGCTTTTTGCCTCACACAGCATTTAGTTTGATACCTGTTCTTGACTTCTTCCCCCAGATCGCCTGTGTGCGAAGAGATCATATGCTGCCGCGGCGACTATGTCAAGCTTGCCGTGCGGGCCCGAGTCTTCACCTACCCCGAATCGGCATGTGCTGTTTGGATAATGTTTGCCTGTAAATACAAATCTGTGCTGTGAGACCAGATACCAAGCATTCTGAGGGACTCAAGCTTTGGATGTTGGAGAAGTTGCTCGTGATTTGCCAAAGGGCATGTCCACACCTGTTTCCATTTCTGTGCTTCCAATGGGATTAGAGCCTGACCCCGGAGGAAAGTTGAAGAATTCTATTGAAATTGATAGAAAGCGGAGTGTTCTAGATTACACAGGATAAACGGTTGTGGTTCAGCTTTTCTGTTGTCACATTGTGAGGTCTTTTTTTAAAGCCAGAAATGATGCAAACTTTTCCCTCTCGTCAGATTGAGAGACTTGCATGATTTTGGACATGGGGTGAAGAATGCCAGGCCAGTTGTTTCAACAAAGGTTATTTCCAGCATGAGAAATATAATTCGTAAATCACCACACTCTTCAGGACCTGACAAAATTAAAAATCTAGGTCTTCTTGTACCTTTACAAGCATGTAAATGTATGTAGTCACAATTGTATCAATAAACAGGTGAAAATAAATGAATCATCTACATGTAAACTACTGTGTTCCGGTGCAGTCATCATTCATTGATTGAAGGACATTATTTTGGCAAGAAGTTAGACGTACTGCTTATGTTTGAAATATGCCTCATTTCCTAACAGGAAACTCTTGCCTACCATCACATTTACATGTAAATTGCAATTAAGAAGGACAAGCATATCAATCAATCAGCATATCTTTTTCCTTCACACTGGCTTGTAGCACATGGCACAGGCTTCAAAAGAAATTTATTGCTTGTCAGAATTATTGAAGCTGTGATAGGATAGGCTGTTGGGAACTCGGCAAATAGCCTAGGATAAACATAAATTTATACTATGCCGGAAGAGCAGAAAAAGCATCAAAACGCAATTTACTAAGCATGGAAGCTTAAAAGGGTTATTTCTTTCAATCACTAGTAAACAAAGTGCACAATCTTGGCAACGGTAAAAGTATAGCTAATTGAACCTGGGGAGCCAAAAAAGAGAACATGTTATTGCCCTTGTGGCAAATGGAACTAGACAGATCTAATTATGTGTGCTGTGAAAAGGACCAAGGTGATACACTTCACAGGTGTGAGTACATCAAACTACTGCTTGAACCTTTTGCCAGTGAAATGGTAATTGGCAGGGACAGTATTGAAGTGATTTACTGACAACTGGGTACTCTGATAGGAGTCACAGAGGACCAGACCCATGGCAGGGCTGGAGGAGAGCAAACTCTTCATTCTTAGCTTAGGTTCCCCTACAATCGTCCGAGTATGCTTAGTTAACTAGTCTCTAAGCAATGCTCCCAATGATCACAGATGGTGTCAATCACTTATTTCCATCCACTGCCATCTTGGCAATCTACCTTCTCTCTCAGGAATGCTTCTTTTTGGTATTTCAACTTGGGGAGGTGCTTTTAGTTGGCCCAGAAACAGGACTGGGTTGCAACTTTTGTTATACAGGGCGAGAGAACACGAGCAATTCATAACTTCTTGAGGAGGCAGTGGAATATGTTGTATTGAACTGGAATGTAATTGAACTGTAGTTGAATGACGTATTGAATGTAATATTAGCATGCTCATATTATGTGGAGTGTCCTGTCGATCTGATAGATGAGTAGGGTGGCAAGTTTTCATCCTGTGGACCCTATCTGGTTTGAGCCAAAGGTGAAGTCTGTTATCAGTGCTAGATCCAGAGCCGCTTTGAAATGTACTAGTTTAAAAACCACCCTATCACACTTTAATTCTCATCCATAAATGCCTCTTTGATGAAAAATAAAAAGTAAGTCAAAAATTTATAATTTTCCAATTCCAAGAATTTTATTCGCTGTTGTGGTTTGTGAAACACCCCCTCTGGCCACATGTATGGTATGTGCCTAGAATGCGCAATACAAAACCCCCAGTTGGAAATTGGCACATACTCATTGATGTGCACGATTTTAGAGTCCATAAACTAGGAGTAAGAATATATATAAGAATCGTGAAAGTGATTAAAATCTAGTAGGGAATAGATTTAAATAGACAGATTTAGGAAACTGTCTTAAATATTGATGAATATTTATAAACGCCCAGACACCCATTCCTATGTTGGTTGAGAGTCCGTCACGGTGGTTGGCTTTCCACGGATGATAAAGATCCCAACTGATTTTAAAACACTTTCCCAGTTCATATGAAATTCTGACTCCTATTTTGTGGACTTACATAAATTAGAACAAATGCAACCACACACAAAAATGTTCCTCCCACGATAACTACAAAAAAGAATTGAATGGCGTAGTGATGCACATGGAAACTACGTAGATTAATATGATACAACTCCAACTGTGTAAAGAACAAAAAGCAATGTATTAGGAATGTTTCAACAACAGTCTTTGAGTCATGAAAGAAAGTGAAGAAAAAAACTGTATTTTCTGATAACCATTATTTGTAGCACATGCATGTATACATGTAAAACACAATTAATTCGCCTAGTAGATGTTGCCATCCACTGTCACCATTTATCAAGAAGACTTATTCAAAAAGTGGACATTATCCAATCATAACCTGATAAAATCAGAGAATCCTTGTATCAATGCAAAACTCCTTCCAGAATAAGTAGGGATTTGAAATGTATTCCATCTTTAATTAGTTTTGTGAAGATGTTTTCTTAATCTGAACTTGATACAAAAGTCATTAATGATTTCTTTGTACTGCACAAATGGATTGTTTACTACAAATCTTTCATTGCAACCCAGCACTCCAAGACAGTGAGACAAATTGAATGTACCAATACGTACATGTCTGTACACACTAAAAGCTAATAATGTTTGAAACACTGCCCATCAGTTCGGATCACAACAAACAGAAGTCTTGTGAATTCAGAGCTGGCAATAGCAATATACAACTGTACATGTGATTTGGACTTGTGTGCTGATTTTGCTTGAAGTATTTTGCTGTGGTGGTGGCGGCTCTATCAAGTAATCACAATTTCAATTGCAATTTAGAAAAAAAAAAAGTCTAATCAACGTCTATTCCAAATCAACCACAGGCATCAAGAGAAACCATTCTGAGGCAACTTTCCCCTGCTGTGACTTAGCTCTGATAGACACTTTGACCGAGATGAACTAAGCAAGGAATCACAGCGTGGTGATCTACAGCAAAGGCTAAGCAGAATATAATCAAAATAATCCTATTACATGGGGTTTGGAAACAAAAGAAAACTTTATTTTATCACGTGTCATACCAAAAGTGAACAACTTATATTTGCACATATACAAATATGTATCACACATCGGTGGCATTACTAAAAACAAACTTGGCCAACATTTATCACTTTTAATGGTATGTCATGTAAGGCTGTGGTTGAGTCTGTTGTAAGTCCCTGTTAGCCCATCACAAATTATTCAGTCTGAAGCAAGGTCACAAACTATTTAAATAAACTGGGAACAAAACCATTCCTTTGTCACTGTTTACACTTTCACTTACAATTGGATCTTGTGACTGGTCTTGTGACTGGTCTTATGATTGGTATTGTGATTAAACAACTTACATGTACATGAACAATGGATTCAATTACAGTCTAGATAGTGAATTTAAGAACTAGGAACAACTTCACAACCAATCTCAGTTTAAGAACTAAGAACAACTTCAAAAGTATTGTCTGGTTGTCAGTTTTCACATTTTTCCAGTGTCAATTTGACACTGTCAAACCAACAATACATGTATGTACATGTACTTACGTACTAGACCTATGTACAACAAATTGTGATCCATTGCTTCAACCAATCTCAGTCATGTGACTGTCATATGACTGCAAACCAAAATACCTGGCACAAGTCAGTCATGGATGTACATGTATGTGACACCAGGTGACTCCAGCATGCTGTACATCATGAAGCCATCACAACTGAATGCTGTGCCCTGACAATGGTGCATTCTGTGTTTCCGCACTCCTATCAAATTTGGAATACTAAGTCCCTATCTAAGGTACAAATTGATGCAATCTGCAAGTAATAATCCATACATGCGCTGCTTTGATGTTTTGGTCACTGAACCACCCAAAGCTGGCAGAGAATTCCAGCAATAAAGTGACTGGCTGGAGTTGTTTTGAGTGGTTCAATGACAAGTGGGTTAACTCAAAGTTGACTCAGGGAGGTTAGCATTTCTATGGGATGTGGGGAAGAGTGCTACATGTAACTCTTTCTCCTTGAGCTCACTAGGACTCGCTGTCATCAGATGTCCATGCTTTGTTGAATATCAGCCTCTGATCACCATCTCAGACTGTTCCAGACAGTCACAGACGGTATTAATTACACTGTGCTCATTCCTATGCACCGTCATCTTTGCTATCTATTTCTTCTGTTATCACGAGTCGTTCTTTGTTGCCCCGTCAGATTTCTTCTCGTATCTCTTAGCCGATTCTTTGATGGTGTCCACGACTTTCTTCATATCTGGGACCTGGCACACGAATGAGAACAAAATACAAATTGAAAGGCATTGGGGCGTAAGTTTTGGAAGAAGGGGCTACAAATGTTTCATGACTTTTTTTAATGAACAGAAGGCGGCCTGTTTGTGAAGGTGGTAGAATTTCACGTCTGCAGTTTCATTTTGTTTGCAGTAAAGGTGCACAAGGGATTTTCTGTACCGGAGACAAAAATACACTAACCTCATAATTCTGTGACAGGTAGATTCCAACTGCTGTACCTGAGACAAATCCCACCTGCACCAAATAAAATGCCAATAAATCTGAGGGAATCTCATGAGTTGAAAATGGTTCTGCTTGGCGAGTTCAAGAATTTTGGAGCCAGATTTTCAAGCCAGGCTGGATTTCTTCAGGGAGTGTGTAAGGTCCAAGCATTGATATCGGTAAGTTTCTGCCCCACCATGATCTGGGGACTATTGCAGGATAATGTCCTAACAGACTAATGTTAGAAAAAGGTGATAAGCAAGGTCCAAATCACTCAGACTACATCATGTCAACATGAGGGGCATGCCTTACTTATTGTTCCACTACTCTGACTTATTGGAGCCTGCTACTCTCTCACATAACTTTTTACCCAGGCTTACGTCTTCAGCTAACATAATTGGCAAGAATGATGTATTTTCCAGCAGTGTCCTCATGACTTCAGTTGTAAAACAGGAATTTTGGACTTACGCACACCTTTTATTTCATGAAGTTTTAAATATTCAAAACAATAAGTTGGTGTAATGTAATGTGCTACAATTTCCACTACAAATTTACAAAAAAGATAATATGACTGATAATGATAGGCCTAACTTACAGCCCAACTGCAGTTGTACAGTTGACCAATTTCTGTAGAAAATTTCTCAACCTTATCCAAGTTTACACATCACATACTTGACACAATTCATTGTAAACAATATGACTTTAATTTGGCACATGCTGGGCAAATGCACACAGGACCTCTGAGCTGTAGTTGGGCTGGCCCAACTATAGCGCTCCAGTTTGGCTGGCCCAACTATAGCGCTCTAGTTGGGCTGGCCCAACTATAGCACTCTAGTTGGGCTGGCCCAACTATAGCGCTCTAGTTGGGCTGGCCCAACTATAGCGCTCTAGTTGGGCTGGCCCAACTATAGCGCTCCAGTTGGATTGTGCCCAACTACATGTATAGCTGGGACTGATGCTACAGTTAGGGCATAACAATACTAACCTAAAAGTTAATTTCAACTTGTCACATGTACATGTAAGTCATGTTTGTATTTCATCATGTTCATGTCCGGTGTCTGTGAAACCAGAAATCTTGTCTGTGGGCCTCATTCCTGATACCGCATGGGTGATTTTGCACAATAGTAAAAAGGCATTATGGGAAGGAAAAAGGAGCAAACATTGCTCCCATTTCCTTCCCACAATGCCTTTCTACCACTGTGCAAAATCACCCATGCTTTATAACAATAAGGCAAAGGCTTACTTCCTGAACCCTTTTATGGCATTATTAGTCCTTTCTCTAACCATGTTAACTACATGTATATCTTTCTCAATAACAAACTTTGCGGGGTTTTCCAAGTTGGAAAACCCCTGCCTATAGTATAAGGTCTACACTGTGAGAGTGTGCTGAAAATGGTGTAGTTACGTGTAGCCTGCTGCAAATGGGATTTCCCCAGGATAATTCGACATTACATAAAATGCCCGACATGCCCAAACTTACCAGAAAGGAAAACATTGTGTAGAATCTCAGATCGTCAGAAAACACGTGAATGAAATTGCCTTTAGTGTAGCAAGCCCAACCGAGACATAAACGCCAAATATAACCACGTCGATTTCAACGATGTCCTAAGAAACAGAAATCTTTCTGAGGACTCCAAAACAGACGAGTTCGTACGAAAGCAGACGAGATGATAAGCCTCCCTGCCGCGCCACCGCTTCGTTATTAATTCGTCGTGTGGTAAATTTACAATAGCGCCACCAAGCGTTTAGATGGTTTAGACCAAAATGGCTGCTCCCATGGGGAACTTTTGCCGTCAGTTGTTAAGAATATCTTGTCTTGATATTTCAAGAGCCAGCAGTATGAGAAGACAGATGAATATACATCAAAGGCCTACTACAAGTTGTCACTCGGGTAACCCTTATGCTGGAGGTATCATTCTTGCAAATTTTGTACACAAACATGTATAGGCCCCTACTTCAGGGCCCATTGCCAGGGCAGGCAGTCAACGTTATCAACCATGTCAACTGTCAACATTAAATCACTGATTATTGATTACAAATAGCCTATGATTATTATCTGATCTAGTCCCATTAATGTGGCCTACGGTGCGCTGCGCGGATCATATGAGCAAGGACGACCTGTTCATCATTGACCATGGCTAGAGAGCAAACAGTGATTAATTTGTACAGAAAAATGAGTGGATATTAATTGAAAACCTCAAAATTCATATTTGTGTAAAATCTTTGTTCTTACATACATGTCTTTGTGCCTTATTTCAAAGAATTAAATGCTAGCTTCAGCTTAAATTTCAAAAGGAGGAGCTACAGCGTGGACAAAGTTTGAAGTTTAAATTCAGCACCCTCACTTATTAATGCCTAAGTATACCATGGCTGCAACATCGAAACTGGAAACTTATTTTTTCTCTAACGTCTAAGTCTCTAACATTTATGCTGTTATAACGTGTTGGTATCATGGCACACTTTTATTGGTACATGTAAGTGGTAAGTGGGACATTATGCCACGCACCATACAGGTACATGTAGGCCTGCACACAAGTTACGGGTCATGCTGTTTAGCATCAACAAGCATCAACAAAGCATCAATAAGTTATTCAAGCATATTTATGCAAAAAATGTATAGTTATTGTAATATTAATAAGGCTTCTACAGCATGTACATATCATACTTAGTATATCACATTTATCCAAAACGGTATTTGAGTGTGGAAGTTTGAGTGACAAAGTCGGCTCTGCTCGTGCAGCCCAAACAGGCTTAGTCTTGTTTTTGCATGGACGGCAGAAAAAAGAAAAGATGGCGGCCCCCATACATCACAAAATATTTTTGTTTTTCTTGCATAAATCTGGGAGAAAATTCCCTGTTTGTCTTACACAGTGGAACCTGTTAGATTCTATAAAATATGATAAAACCACTTTAAAATCTTTAGAGGATATTTTCAAGTTGTCGCTGCTTTGTTGACACTACTCGTGTGTGTTGACGCTTGTTGACGCTACTCACGCTAAATAGCATGACTACACGTAACAACATCGTACAATTGTATTGCCAATCTGTATGACTAGGCCTAGTCCAAGTAACTTGGGCTTTGCGAATCACCCTGTTGAACATTTGGACATGGTCATTCAATGGGCCTACATGTAGTAGAGTCCAAGTTGGTAGCCTACCCCTCGTGAATGCTGGTCAACTCGTACGTATGCCAACTCATACCCCAGAACTGTAGGGTTCGAAACCACCAAGCTCTGTTTGTGGGAGCAGGGCGGACATCAGACCCCAAAGTTCTGGCAATAGCCAACTTGTACACCGACCAACTCATACGCCAACCAACTCGTACACCAAATTGGACCGTTGGAGTTTGGACAACTTGACCATTTGCCAACTGGATTCGGAACAACTCAATCGTCAGTGCCTAAAATGGACAGACAACATCGTCCACACTTTTACTCTGAATAAATAAAAGGACCAGGGGACAGATTTACCATCTCCTACACTGGCAAACTAGCAACTGATCGGTGGTGCAGCCAAAATGCCTGTGAAGACCGTGTGCTTCAACAGCATGCATGCCACATCACCGTTACAGCCATGCACCTGTTGAATATTGCGTGTGTGCTGTTGTGTATATTGATGCTGATTAAACTTTAACTAATACAAGCCACTTTAGTAAAATTAGTGGCTCTGCCTTGTATTTACATTTCTTGACGACATTATATTTATGAATTTCAATGTTTATTCTTGATGCTATTCTTTGAAAACAAACTATTTTGTAAAAATTTGTAGCTCTAAAAAGAGCAGTTTTTAACATTTTCTGGTCATTTGATTCCAGAATTGAGACTAAAACCAAAAGCATGTCATGTTGCGGCCTACGAGTTAGTCAACGTAATAGTTCGTCGGCGTACAGGTTGACCAATCCGCATACGGGTTGGTCAGTATATGATTTAGCATGTACATGTATATGAGTTGACCTGTTTCCCCTTCATAGGCTTTCCCAGTAAGGGTTCCATGTACGGACATCACTAATTTCTCCGCTGGTAGTTTATTAGCCATCAGAAAGTGATAACATGTCCTAAAAAGTCAAATTTATCATGTTTACCAGTGAAAATATTGAAGCGTTTTACTGAGAAAACACTTGGAATTTTTCAAACTTGGCTTGTAGGGTTTGTGCATAGGGTGTCAAGTGATGTCCCAATATGGGACTCTTGTCACTTTCCCTTCCATTAATCGATTTCATTCAAATTAGCTCGGACATTGTATCACCCCAAATCAAAATCCTTAGAATTCATGACCAAAAGTGGCAACAGTTTTGGGTTTTATCTTTCAGTGCATTTCGCACAACAAAAGATGCAGAGATATTTTTTTTCTATCTTAGCGTCGGCAGGTATTGACATCGGTCTTCCACACACTCCACCGTCTGGTAAGGTTGTGCTGAAAGAGAGGTTGG
The DNA here is from genome assembly GCF_001949145.1 of Acanthaster planci. The sequence goes on from NW_019091689.1 coordinate 146,186, forward strand.
CCAGGAATAGACAGAACAAGAGCAATGCTGAACTTGAGAGGGCCGCCAGGCATAGAACATGTGAGTTGAGCAGAAAGTCAACACCTACAATGTACCAGGGGCTGCACAGCATCTCTGAAAGCTCAATGCTAACCATGACCCTAACCTTAACCCTAACAGTCCTCAATCCTTCACCTGTTGGAGGACTAAGGACTGTTAGGGTTAATGCTTCACCTTAAACCTACAACTTCTCCTCTGGGACACATTGTATGTTCCTGTGTGGTTGGAATCCGAAAGTGGGATCAAAAGTATAAATTTTGAAATTTTGGCAAGGACAAACATTCCCTTGGTTCCGCCATCCTTTGGCCCCATTTCCCTTCTGCCACCAGCGATACAAAGGTCTTTCCATGAGGTTGGGAGTACATTTTCTGACAATGAGACACAGTTGTGGATGGGTTTAAGGGGGCCCATTGAAGTATTCAAACTGGTTTTTTTTTTTTTGAGTTTGTCAGTTTGTTGTCATTCCATACATTCATTCTAAGACATCTGCTCTCCCCCCCCCACCCCACAGTGCAAGTCCCCTTGGACAAAGTGAATGAAGAGTGGCAACGTACCAGCATGCCTTATCACCTCCGCTCCGTCGCTCATCACTATGCCATCTTCAGGGACCTCTTCGACGGGGCTGACTTCCTGCCTCAAGTCGTCCTCAAGATCGACTACGGTGTTACAGAGGACGAGGCAGCGCCTGTCTACTCTGGCAATTTTGTTACACCCACTGAGGTGAGTTCTTTGGTACTGTAGGCTGGTCCCCTGCCTTATCAAAACTACTAGCAGCAGGCACATTTGTAGCTATACTCCACTTACATATTGTATGATATTATGTCTTGGATGTCTCCAAATTTTGGATGAAACGATCACATAGGCAAATAAAATTCTTTAGAAATATCGAGGAATTTTTACAGTCGTAGTTGATATTGACAATAGTGCCCAAATGTCAGTGAAACGGGTCATGAAAATTTTGCCCAGTTTTGTATATTTTTGGAAAGGGGAGGAATTCCTCCCTAGAAAATCACAACTGGCAGTAATATACCTCTCCAAGTAGTCAGTAACTTTCCATCTGAGAACCAGACTAAATTTGGGGATGAATTCAAGGAGCTGTGTCAAAACAACTGTTAAATCAATTTATTGCTGGGCTCCAAGAAACTAACCTTGAGTCTCTGCAGTTGTACCCTAATTGCAGTGTTTTTGTGTAATATTCTGTGCATTTACATTGCGGAATGAAACAAATGGTATGTAATAATGTGTTGTAATTTATATATTTTCCTGCAGGCTTCACAGCCACCGGCTGTAACATTTGAGAGTTCCGAGGACACCCTATGGACCATGTTGCTTACTAACCCAGGTGATAATAATAGATAAATCAAGAATTCTTAAACATTAAAAGTCTACCAGCATTGTTCTTTCATACCCTTGGCCTACTTAACAGCTAACCAAAGAGAAGTTGAGAGTACCCAGTCAACAGACTTCAGTGAACAGGAAAAAAGTAGTTTCTTGTCACAGAAAATGATCAAGAGGTTTGAAAAGTTCCCACATTTAACACCCATATGTGTAATGTGAAAAAAATTGAAGTGTGCCAGAAGGGCATTGCATCAAGAAACCAAATCATAGCTTGGTTTTCAGTTTTGTTTGGTTTGTTTGTCTTTTTTTATGGGTATGTTATGGTTGACGCTTGAGCTTCTTTGCTAGAGAAAAGCCTTCGCCTTTTTAAATTTGGAGACTTTTTTGCATTGACACAAAGTCAAATGCATGGCATCATTATCTTCATTATCATCATACTGTTGTCTCTTCAGTCAAATGCATTCTGTCATCTTCTATCATCTTCAGTCACATAAAGCTACCCAAACCCCTGTTACTTTATTCTGTTATGACATAAATGATTTTGGCCTGTGATAGTATCTTATTGTCCTATTCCTTTCCACTTCTTTTTATAGATGGCCATTTGTTGGATAATCACAAGGAGTATGTCCATTGGTTGATGTGAGTACAACATTGCCAACATTCCATTTCAAATTTTGGAAGAACAGTTTGTAAATCTGTCTTTTTGACTCTTTCCACGTTTGACACACTTTCCTGTCACAGAGGCAACATCCCCGGTAACCAGCTGAGTCAAGGTGAAGAGATATTTAATTACCTGCCACCATTCCCAGCACAGGGTACCGGTTACCACCGCTTTGTCTTCGTGCTCTTTCAACAGGAAGGCAGGGTCGATTACAGTAGTCGAGCAGTCAGTCTACCATGGTAAGTGTTCCCATGTTGCACTGAATATTCATCTTGTGAAAATGCAAATATGTAGTGTAATGTTTTGTGAAGGAAATTTTACAGCATTGCTTTCTGGTAGCCCTAACAGTCTCAAATCCTCTCATTTCAATATAGTTTTACATACATCGTAGGGGGTAGGCTTTAAACTAATACGCGTTTGCTTATTAACCGGTCAGCAATGCTCCCTGGATGACCAGTAAGAATTACTCACTTCTTATTTTAGTCCAAGTTGGTGATAACTTATTCCTACTTGGTAAGATGCTTTTTGTAAAGATTCACCTGCTTGATTTAGTCATAAGTAGTAAATTTATATTTATGTGCAGATATGACGTTTACTTGTATTCTGGTATGGAGTTTTTCTGCTGTGTAGGTGTAGACAAGTAGCAAAGGGCTGTGCACAACAACCTGGAAGTTTCTTCACCAATTTTATTGCATGATTTACAAGAACTTTTCTAAATTCTTGGATTTGATGGAGACCGTACGCAATACAGACTTGCATTTCAGCTTTTTATGTTAGTTTACTATTGTCCTCAAAATACAGATATTTGTTCTCATCTAAATTACATACACATGTATATACTTCAGTGGACGAGATGGTGTTTCACAAGCTTCAACTTGCCTACTTTTTTGCAGTCGTAAACTACGAGAGAGAACGTTTGAAACGTTAGAGTTCTACAGGCAGTACCAGGACATGATCACGCCAGCAGGCCTGGGGTTCTTCCAGTCTCGTTGGGACTCTTCTGTCAGAGAGACATTCCATCAGACTCTAGGTAACAAGCAACAAGCATGTTTGCAATAATTTTTTTTTCTGTGGCCAAAAATTTGGACTCTACAAACAACCTGCTGCTCTGTGTGGAGAAAATGAGAGAGGTTATGGATTCTCTGAGATTCAGGGGTACTGTGTGCGCGTGCTTATGCACTTCAGTGGGTTTGTGCACATTCTGATGAAATTTGGTCGTGCAATTCCATGCTGTACATGCACAAAATTAGCACATGGGTAACATGCCTCCGGCACATTGGCTCAGTAGAATAGGCTGCATAGCTACCTCACAGGTTGTTTGTAGTGCATAATCTCATCTGTGTTCCCCTAATGAAAAGTGGTCTGTGCTCTGCACACTGTACATATGCAGTATGTGCAAAGATTAGGGCGTGGACATCTACATGTACATACTATGACCTGCACACCCTGCCTCACTTGAATTGGTTTAATACACACTCACTGTTCTGTGTCCATACACGTCCTGACAAAAGTTGATCCTGTCTTGTAATTCACAATGTACAGTAGGTGCACAAACAGTACCCTACACAAAGTGGCTCTTGTGACTGGGCCATACAGCATCGTTCTTCCCACACACCATTCTTGTGTTTTTGGCAGTGGGCTGATCCTTTCATCTCTCATTCCTATCAGGTATGCGCGAACCCATCTTTGAGTATGACCACCCGAAGCTGTACATTGCCGAGCAGAAGAAGTGGCCCCACAAGAAGGCCCTGCAGTACCTCCTCAAGTACATGCCCAAGGACAAGAGAGCCAAGATCCGTGGCTTCTGGCCCAACTTCCCAGACAGGAGACTCCAAGATAAGCAGTTGCGAAACACGAGATCAAAAGGCCAGGAATGATGGCAAACTTCCCAATGTGGCAAGCTCCAGGGGTGAATTTCTCCCGTTGAATTGTGTGTTTGAAAACTGTCGCATTTGGAAAATCCGAGCATATCCATAGGAACACAAGTTTGCATGTGGTTGTATGTGGACAGATAACAATATGAATTCAGTAAGCAGTTCAAATGAAGAGCCTACCCCGATAGTTGAATACCCATGCACCATTTCCACCATACGTCTGCGATATAGCCTGTTGCTTTGCTGAGTAATGTCTTGATCTACTAAAAAAAGTTATGGAACTGAGTTTTTGTGGCCCTATCGACAGAAAAGTGCAAACTTCCATGCTACATAAGGCAAGGAATCACCATCAGGTACAGAGACTAAATTTTGCCAGAGTCCGTTATTAACTGGTAGCAGATTTACACCACTGTGTCTTAGTGCGGGAGCATCACATCCGAGTTGAACCCACTTATGAATTAGCTTCATACATTGATTCATGTGTAGAAGGATGACTGTTTACAATGGGTTCCGAGGAAGCATGAACAAATGTTAAAGTCCTTTTTCTGGAAAACAAGAACTGTATTCAAAATTTAGACTAGCTGAGGAAAGTACTTGGTATAAAAGTTCACTTGTATGAATTCCTCTGCAAGAATTCCAGAACTTAAAAATATGTATTGGTAAGTGATTCTGCAATTTGGCTTCTACACTTCAGCATTGTCAAAATGTCTTGGTACACAAACTGCTCTTTAAATCTCTCACCAAAGAGCAATCAGAAATGTTATTGTTGAAATTGCAGAATGTACAGCAGATCCATAAACGTGATTTTGAACAAGCCACAGGGTGAAATCAAACTGCCCAAAGTAACAAATCTAGTATCTGGACACGACACCAACAGCCATTGTGACAAAATAAAACACAGTTTTTATTTCAAGTTAAATACTGTTAAATGTTGTCATTCCCATTATTTTCTTATTCAAGTTTTGTACATAGTACATTCTTCAATACGTCGCACAAATTTAGGAATATATACATTTGCAGTTCTTTTTGACTTCGCGTGACTGACTAAAACAAGAGCGCTGTGCAAACTTAATACTGAGGAGCATTTTTTAATTCAAAAATCCATTTTAATTTGAATATCTTGACATCACACCATGTTGAAGGTTGCCTTCAGCAAAATAAACAGCGTTCCTTTTTATAATATATATAAATAAAAATTATACCTTTTGTAAAGGGAAAAATGCAGGTAAAAAGCTGAGCAGGCATTAAGATAGAGTGTGATACCTGTTTCAATATCTGTTCATATGTCCATATCTGTTTCGAAGATACAAACTTCCATTTTCTTTTTCCAGTTGCTGATACAGAGCATAAAGAACTTAAACCAAATATTCTTCAAGAGTTGTTAATATACAAATGTAAACATACGTTCCCATCAAGTACTTATACGGTGCATTCATGCGAGATTCAACAAGTTTTCGCAATATGCTAAAGTGTAGCTTGTTTAAACCTGCGTACTGACTCATCTAACAATTTATTGCTCCATGATTTTCAAGGCGATTGAGATTTTGAATGATATTTCATTTCATTTACATCCTTCTGATTCGGCTATTTTGCATGTATCCAAATTCAGACCTGAACAATCTAAAGTACTAAGACCTACGGCTACTTCTTAGGCAAACATCCATCTGTCAAGATGCTATCCACTTGGACTAATCAGTATCAGATGGCACATACATGTACATGTAGACGAAGGTTTCAAAATCATAGGGTTTAGTCTATGATATCCATTCATGTGGAAGTGTAAACATCAGACTTGGGCGATAGATATGACCGTATGAGTTACTGCATTTCAATATAATTTGTGTGTGGAAATTACTTTTCTGTAGCAGGTTATCATGCACCGATTGTCTCATAATTCAGAAATGCATTATCACTGAATTCCATGTTTAAAAGATAGCATCGTTGAAATCTGTGTTTCCATGATAAGTAGTCACTGAATTCTGTATTTCAGAGAAAAATATTTCTTTGAAATCTGAGTTATCAAGCGTGCACTGCAGTATTTTCGGTCCAAATTATGCACACCAGAGATAAAATTTTACCTTTCATTTATATAAACTGGCACAACTATATATTAAAAATATATTTTACAAGAAGATCATCTGTGTCTCATGCATACATGTATGTTTGTTAATATCAATCTTCATCCTGGGGTGCTAGACAAAACTACAGGATCAGGATTCGGGACTGCCAGAAAATAATGCCCATCTTGCCTTAGCATTTGATCTCGGTGACTTCCAAAATTAAGGAACCAAAACTCACAAAATAAAACCAGTTGTGGGGGTATGTGGCCAACTTTTTGATAAGCGAGGGGGAGAACACTGTGAGTGCATTTACCATCATTAAGCATCACAGGTAAATCACAAATATGCAAGGGAAGGTTGGGTTGCTCAATTAATTTTCAACTGAATGAGTACAAAGCCGCCATGGCACACTCAAGTGAGATGACAAGACTGCCCACTGCATCAAGCAGAGGCCAGGATACCAAAATAGATGCCTAGACTACATGTACCCATACTGACATGTAGCTTGTGGACAAGTCCATTAGCCTTTTTGATGCATGGCAGACACAATAGGAGGGCGCTATTTGAAGTGGGTAAATTTAGAGTAAACACAAAAGATTTAACCCAAACCAAACAGCGCCCATCTGCTGTGTTCAAAAGGCTAATGGAGAAGTGGAAATTCATTGTTCTGTTACTGCCGAGTCCACCACAACTCCTTGCAGGTTCATCCTCTTTGGCTGTGTCTAAATCAGTTGGCTGCAGCTCAAAGTTACACACTATTCTGTGGGTAATTACTGCCATTACTCATATACAGTTGTAATTTCAAGTAGCAGCTGTGCACTTCCAACACTCATGAAAGGACTTGCGACTGGACCGAGTTAACCATCTCATTATTATTTGTAATTTGGAAACTAAAAAGGGCCTCGGATATGAAGTGATCCTTACATGGTATTGTATTCATTTCCACTTTCATTTTGTGGACACACTTTAATGGATTATGAATAATAAGAACTTATGGTATGGGCTTTGTTCACGAGATTGCCATTTCTGCATTTTTATTGAGCACTCTGGAATGGGAAGAAGCCTATTTTTCACTCTAACTTCAGGTAAATCCTCACTTTGGAAAATATTTGTTAGGCAGACCATGAAGGCACTGCTAGGCAGTATGACTTTCATCCCCATAACTTGGAACTACCCGTCGGAGAATAAGAATAGTAATCTATATTTTTGCCCCTACTGCATCAGTTTTATTTTCATACATATGAGGGTTTTAGGGAAATGTTCTACAGGTAGTGCCTCGCTTGACATTCAAGATGGCTGACTCATGAACAAGGCCAATACAGAAAGACCAATTTCCATTTTTGCATGGCACTGCCATGGTGGAGAACACCCACACTGAGAGGGAAAGAGGAACAACACTTGTGATGCTTCCTGGTACAGCCTCTCCCGTAGTAGTCATATACACATTTGCATGTTTTATAGTTTTCACCTGATTGACCATAACCTACACCTCTGTAAATATTTCAATGAGTGCATTCCCACAAAAATATTATTACTTGATTGTAAAAAACAGTATTTACACACATTATCTCATTAAATATACATCATAAATATTCAAATATAGGTTACATATATTACTTCAGCTTGACTGTCTCAGAGATTCACAGGAGACAGAGAGAGCATGTTGTTTGCGATTACATAAATACTTGAACTACAATGATGAATGATCATGCAATGAAATGGATCTCTTGAAAATCATCAAAAACATGATGAAAAACATTGAAGTTTGGAACTCCACCTCAATGTTGCATGTCCACGTCTTGGAGACATAATTTTGAAGCTATTCTTCATAAAATACAAATATTTAAGTATAGGACCCAATCTTGCACATTTTTTTTTCTAAGACAAATCTTCACTCTTACACATAATCATCAAAAAGCTTTCAGCCCATCGCCGATCACATTATTTTCACTGGCAGTGAATTCAGATTTAAAACTGCATAAACCAGGAGCTGAAAAATACAAAAGAAGAGCCATGAGTCAGCCAAAAGCAACAATGTGTCATAAATTAGATTGCAATAACAAACTCAAGACCTAACCACACAGATGTAGTGACCCACAGTTTATCTGGAACCACAAAAACCAGTGAGGACACAGTGTCAGTTTAATAAATCGTACGATGTGGGAATCTGAAATACATCTGGTGCCCTGATATGCCCTCAAATTTGCACCCTAGTTTAAATATCCAAGATGATTTTTAAGTCGCTTGTTATTCCGACCAAATCAGACAGCAGAGGAACTCCATTAATTCGTAATGGGAAGAGCCCTCTGTTGGTTTCTGCCAACAAGCGGCAGGCATGAAGACAATGAAATGACAAGACTTGTTCATGGATGGCTATGGTTAGGGGGTCAAAAAACTCCACAGTGATTGAATGGCAGTTATTGGCTCGCTAAATCCTTCCTCTGCCTCCAGAGTTCCATGAAAATACAAAGGTACACGTACAACCAAGAAGAAATTTTATGGGATTTTTATCTTCCTCCTTTTTTTAGCCAAATAATTTCACACTTGGATCAGTAGAGGGCATAACAGTTGTCAGAAAGTGCCCTGTAATACGCACTAGGAAACTTAAATTATTAGGAAACTTAAATTATTGGCAAGCGATTTGACTGCTTGCTGGATGTAGTTCTTTTTCGAATGACCCATTGATATGGAATTTGGACTTATTCAGCTGTACTACGTTTATTGCCGTTCTACAACATGACATAATGTATGCTCAATGTGATCCAGTTGAAACCATGTCTCAGTATCTCTCTCAGATAACAGGATCAGCAACCAGCCCAGCAAGTGATCATCCTAATGACCTCTTAGTGGGAGAGGTCAACTTAACCACTCCCTGCCGGGGATTCTGGTTCCGGACGTGTATGCTTTTTTGCGTGGCCGGGGTCTCCGAACTCGGACAAAGAGAACAGGGCCTTGTAACAAAAGACCATACTTGGAACAAACGACCAGGCTGCCGGGAATTACCGACATTTTTTCACTCTCAAAAATGGAGATAATCCAGCCTTGTTTTAAAACAGTATACCAAGGTTTGGGGCATTTACAGCGAGCGGATTACCACCGGGGAAAAAAGTGCTCCACCACCGCAGCGATGAGCCACACAGCACCGCTGCACGCTAATCTGGCCCCTATTGAAAAGAGGTCAGCAGCACACTGAGCCAGGTTCGTGAACAAAAGAAAGTTATATAACACCGCACAATCTGGGCTCTTTTTACACTGTTTTACAAGGCTACATGCCTGGTTGAAATACTCAGGCGTCAATTGATTTTGTCTGTCAGGCCAGAGTGGACACCAGACAGTCCTTCACGTGTTTGTAAGTGTCCAGGAAATGAAGATAGGAATTTTCAAAGAATTTTCAAAACGGAAAAAAATGATAAATATCTCGGCCCAGCATCATCAACATTGATAACTGCCCCAGCAGGAGGTGGTTAAGATCACTTTTAGTGCTTGCTTGCACCAAGTAGTCATGCTCTAAATGTACATGAACAGTTAGTATGAACCAGTTTATACTGGACTGCAAACGTTGTCCAATTTGAATACCAGAACATTATTGGAGAGCTTCCATGAAGTCCGGGACGGCATGAGTTGTCTGCCATCAGTATGACGTCAGTGCCACGCAGTTCCATCGGGTTCATGGTGAACTGCTCATCAGCAACCAGATCCAGTTGGAGTGTTGTGGTCTTGGCCAGTCTGAACCGATTTAGGAGAACTACATGTATGACATCAATGCCATGGAGCTCCAATACGTCCATGATTAACTGCTTTCTGGCAACCTGATCCACTTAGTCTGTGTAGCAGGCCACAGCTGGTCTCAACTGGTTTACACTGGACAATATACCTTGTCCACCATGATCATGACACTGATGCCATGGAACTCCACACAGACTGCTTGCCAGCAGCTGGATCCCAAGAGGTCTGTAATACGGGTCTTGGCCCGTCTGAACCGGTTCATACTGGACAGCACGGGTTGTCCACCATGAGTATGACATCAATGCCGTACAGCTCCACGAGGTCCATGATGAACTGCCGGTCATGGATGGGGTCCAGTCCCATGGCCTTCATGTGGTCAGTGGTCAGGGCCTTGTCCTGGCTCTCTGACACGTCCAACAGCGTCTGGAAGATGTGGTTGTTCTGTTCCAGGAAAAATCTAGGAGTAAAAGAATATTAAAACATGACTGCATAAAAATCTCAACATCAAAAGCCCACACGAGCATCAAATATCAGGAAGGTGATAGAATGACCCTCAGTTATTCAAAATATTTGCTGGTAAAACCTTCCTGAGTTATACAAAAATCCACAACTGTAAACAAAATCATTTTTGCTCTCACAGGTCCCCAAATAGGGTGATGCAATTAGTCAAAGGGCATCCTATCCATGGGGCTATATTAAGTTACTGAAGCACTAACTCCTCATTCTCTTGTGATGAGAGACTTTTGACGCATCCTGAAAGCAGACACTTTGGATTCATGTGTAAGTTTGTAGAAACTAATGAAATAAGATGGAATAAATTCCAAATAAGGTATTCTAAATGCAACAAGCAGGTACAACTTACACAAATAAGATAAGTGTTCTATGCTACTAAATTTTAAGTTTTCTACAGGTTTGTGCACAAACATGGACACACCAAGTAGGCTTAACTTTGCACAGCGAGTTGGTGATTTGGTAATTTAATATAGCTGTGATCATACAAGATGTTGAATTTCCCATTAAAGATTTATCACTTTTTTCAAATGTACCGATCAACTGCCATCCCCCAGTTAAATTAGAACCCTCAGAAAAACTCAGCATCAAGCATTGTAACTTACGAAGCAAAGGTCTGATCATCATCCAACTCCTCTCCCAGCTCCTGAGCACGGAACATCATAGCGCAGCGGTGGTTATTCAGCCGATTGAACTTCTCCTTGTCCATGCTGTTGATTTTGGCCATGGTCTTGAGGTTGGCCGAGTGGGCAGAGACGTTCTGGTTGTCCACGTACACGTCGTACAGCGAGTCCTTCTCTTGAAAGACTTTCTCGGTTGTGCCTGGAGAAATCGAGCACACAGGATGCTTGATGAAACCAAGTACAAATCATACAATAACTGCAACAATACACCTTATTCCTGAAGCACCCATTTTTGATCTTCTTCAATGAACTTTTTTTGTAAATTGTTAACTGTTGTACAAGATGGTATCAGACTATTTCTTAGAATCTACGTGGGTTCCGAGCCTCCATTTCAATTTTTTCCCACATCCTACACAAAGCACTTTAGTCTGTTTTATCGCATATATAAACTTATTCATCAGAGTAGATCAGGTATTAATTTGTCAGGAAAACATTCCAATTGAACATATCTGTATGAGATTTGGGCTTTATAAATAAACAAATTGTTAATTATTATCCAAAGCCTGATACGGTGATAAAAAGATCAATCTGGAATGACTGTTTCCACTTACATGCAATATAGGACACCTCTGATTCCAATGCCTCTATATCTACAACATTGATGTAGAAGAAAGGCTTGTATTCAGTGGCAGTGGAGATAAAGATTTCATGCTGGCCCAACGTAGATGCACAGTAAACTATGAAACAAAGACAACCCAAACAAAAAGGTTATAGCCTAAAATGAATCATATTGTACATGTGTGATAAAAATTCTATGCACAATTTGAAAAGGCATAACCTTTTTCAGAGAATCTAGAAGAATCTATGTGTTGAACATTGTTCAGTCATAAATCCCCCACAGCTATGGGCAAGCCACTACCACCCCCAACTTGCATCTCTCGACCCCGGAGTAAAAATGGATACAAGTATTATCTACCCCTGATAAACTAGTATCCCGTCCAGAAAGAAACAGAGACAGTTTCTGTCATTTCATGTCAAGGAAACCAGAGAAATACATGTACACCAGCCTGCAATAGAAGCCACAGTAAATATGGACAGGCTTGCTTGATTCCATTTCTTTAACTATTTCTGCAGAGCACCCTCTGGAAGCTTCAAAAAATCTCCCAGTTTACAGGAACTGATTGTTGCGTCCATTTTTACTCTGAACTTAAACTTCCAGAATCCCACGTACAGTAACAGCGGCTGGGCACTCTCAATCCTGAAAAATCTTCCAACATCTCAAGGTGGAGTTTGAAGAATGTGAGAGTCCATGTACATGTACATGTACAATGTATATGTACATTGTACATGTACAATGTACATGTACGGAGGGTAGGCAACAATAACTAAACTGGTCATGTCACAGTAATGATATGAGTAGCACATAAAAATGTCACCAACCCCCAAAGTCCCTCCTTTATAAAAAAAAAATATAGCACAAGATTTACTTCTTCAATACAATTTCAAAACATGGGCAGTAAGCAGTACATATTTATTTATTTACAAATATACATAGATAACTGTATACTTCATCAGTCACGTTGGGTAAATGTCAGCTGAACTAGCATGCGCAAACACCAACCACTGATTAACCGCAAAGTAAGTCCACGCAACAATCAGCAATCTATGAGTCACCAGCAGCACACACGTATCGCACACACATGCACCCAGCTTGACCGGTCGTCTGGGGCTACATACCCATGAGGCTACTGGCGATTCATTAAGTCCCTTATTAAGTTACTGTCTTGTCCAATGCCAGGTCAGATTAGATCTTGCCATTAATTGCTTGTGTGTTGAGCATGCCTACGCTTTTTAGCTGCTGGCAGAGTTAGCAGTTTCGGTCGATATGTACAATATACTCTACATGTGCTGCAAGCAAAAATTGTGTAAATGTACATGTAGGTGGAAGTAAGTATAATATACATTTTCCCCTCAATTAACATGACAGCAAATTTGGAATTTTCCCGTTCAGTTTCAAAGTAGGAAACTGGAGAGGCAGAAGGCAAACTAGACCGTGAAACAACGAACCTGAAATGCTTGGAATGCAAATAAATGATCAGGTACACAGACCAACAGTTTAAAGTACATTGAAACTCATTTAAAAGATACACCAATACAAATTGTACATTATGGAACAGAAAATCATTGTAAGACCAATCCCTCCAAAAAGTTTGTTGTCCTCTGCAAACTGAAAGTGAATGAAGCTGCCTGAATAAGAAATGGTAATCAATTCCATTGATAAAGAGGACCTAATTACAAAATCGTTGTTGGCATCGTCCTGACAAATGCTTCAACAGCATCTACATGTACAGTAACTGTTGAATGGTTTTAATATTCAAGGCATGTGCAATTCAACTTCACAATAAATAAACTCTTTTTCAGCTCATATATAAAATGAAATCTACATGTCAAGTCTGTACAACATTAAATCCCCCTTGAAGCCTTTGAGTACAAGCAATTCACAAGTTCCAGATTAATTTAAGTGTCTGGAAAACTGCAAATACAAATGAGCATGGCTCACCTCTGTAGCAGACAACCCCAATTGGGGGCGGAGAAAAGAAGAGTATCCGCTTGCGGAGGAGGACGTACTTCCAAAGGGTAAAGATCTGCTCCCCAAAGAAGTTGATGAACTGGGCAAAGCAGCCTGCTGGATGCGTGATCTGAAGGGATGTTAGAGATGCAGAAACACGTACATATTGACCTGTTTTTTGCTTGAAAAGTTCCATGTCGTCCACGCACCTGTACATACACACAGGGTCTAGACACTCCAGAAGCCTGAACTCATACCACACTTGAAAACATCCAAACTGCCAGAGTTGTGGTCGAGTACTTTTTGAGGACCACTTGTTCTGCCTCATGCCAAGATGGCTTGGTGTTGATAAAGCTACATTTCTACATCTCAAAAGAAACTGAAGACTTTGGAAAATAAAATTCTCAGAAAGTACTCCATGGGGACTTGTTGACTACACGGGCCATCAAGCAATTTTAGACAAGCCTTTCTTTGATTAACTACTGCTACATGTACATGAGAGTCCGGTTTATTAATGCATTGCAACTGTGATGGCAAATGATAAAACATTCAAGCTGTCTGCCGTGTGTGAAGGATTGAAAATTTAACACAAGCAACCATCAACAAGTTACAAAGTCTTGCAATACAAGATTACATGTATGATGTGAATGCCGTAAACACACATAAAATGTACATGTACAAATTTGTACATTGATGTGCTTTGAAGTTTGAAAAAGAAAAGAAAAAAGTCTGTTCTTTTGTCAGCATCACGTGAAATGTCTCCCTGGTTTCTTGATGCTTTCACTTTCAGCTCATTGTAAAGGAATATAGAAAACAATGGGAAGACAAAAAGAAACAACTTGCATGTAAACTACCAGTATTTACAAAGAGCAGAGCAAAAACACTTTCAGTCCAGAAATTTATATCTGTTGACATGTTTTCTCTTTAATTTCATATTTCAATTTGACTTGTCAGTCTGTTCTGCTTCATCTGCTTGTACATGTTCCCCCTTTCATTTGGATCCAATTCATTTTCACTATCACCTGCTGGCTGCTTAATACCCAATAAACTAATTTAGGTGAAACGATATACATGTACAACGTACATGTACATGTATGCAGATGCATATTTGGAGCACTGAGGCATACACTGAATGCCAGACTGCACAAACATGTACCGCTATATGCTTTCAGCTAGCACCTGGTAGCCATAATTAAGTATTCCAACAGGGCAAAATGAAACACATAACAGGTAGGGCTGTGTCCAAATATTCGGATTATTGAATATGTGCCCAAAAATTAGCATTATTGAATATTCAATCAATTATTAAATCCATGTACAGTATCTGAATGCTTTTGTTTTTGAAATTGAATATTCAGGTTGAAAAGTAATTAAATAACAGGGGGGAAAAACTGAACTATTTGATTACAAAACTGTATTCTATTCCTCAGCATATTTCAAGGTGTTATGAGAAAACTTGATGGTATTAATGCACCTGCCCAACAAGATCTCTTAATTTCTTCCAGTTTCACTTTTTCACTTTTTTCTGATCTGTGATTTCACTGGGACTAAAAGAATAAGCAGGGTGATAAGTCACATCAACTAGGACTCTACATGTATATCTCTTGAACTATCAGCCTCCTCTTTCAACAAGATGGGCCCCTGTGTTGAAGCGCATACGCAGGCGTATGTTGCTTCTGCTTCTGTTGGGATTTGGTATTGGTACAACCAATTATTCAAACCTTCAATCGAATGGAAGTTTGAACATTCAAATATTTGAATATTCTAATCGAGTCAGCCCAAGTCACACGTCATTTGGGACAATCTTAATGCCTGTGTGACATCGGCCATATCAGACCTAGGTGTACTGAACATGTTTGAGCTAGTTACCATGCCATTTGATGGCTTGTTCCCAAATGACAAACTGGCTCATTAAAAACCTGCTTAGGACACAGTTCCAGTTCTACATGTACATGTATGTTTATGTACATGTATTAGAGATGGCTACACAAAAAGTGCATGCATGGTGCATGCATGGGTATCACCAAAATGGGTGGGTGGACAGTTATGGCAAAGCGGTAACTTGCTTTGTTCCCCCTCAGTAGAAATTGTAAAAGTGTAACAGGAAAATCAGTAAAGAAAAAAATTAACAGGGGAAACAGATTGCTGTTTCCATGAAAATGCCTCGGAACTGACTGCCTCCACCGATGATGGTCTATCAGTCCGCTACACTCACCATGGAAGTGCATTGTTCCCCCACAAAACGTGCACCCCCCGATGGAAAAATCCTGGTGATGCCCATGAACACATGTAATATGTGTGGCCTGAGGATGCACTTTGTATACAACAGATCTATCCTCTTTTGAAGAAGAGGCTACATGTCTTTGTCACTCTGGGTGATGTATCAACATTTTAACTGTGACATCTTTGGAAAGGGATAATGATAGCTATAATCTTCTGATCTTGATAAGAATCTAACGTGATCATCTACATGTACCATCACACCATCAGCAGCGCATGCACTTCACTTCCTGTACAAGAACAATACCCCGGATACTACATGTAAAAACATTTTTTTTTTTAATTTCTCAGCTTTCAATTGTTTTTTTTGGCATGCAATCAAATCAGGACAGTTTGCCCAAGTACCGCTTTCGAGCTGTTCAAGATGTACAACGATCATGCTGTTAATCCTGGGCAAATATGGTACATCCTGGCTGTGGCATTTACACAGTGTGCTGGATTTTACGATAAGCCAAACAGCTGCTAGAGTCTGGGTTATTAAAGAAGAGGATTTTCGACAGGGTTAAATAGCACGCGAGGTAAAAAACCTGTCCGGTGAAGAGTCTTGTACATGTACATGATCTGAGAACATCTAATTAGTTTCTGAGATAGCGATGAAATTTCTTTGGCGGAGATTTAATGAAGTGTGCATACATGTAGGTTGTTTATTGCCTGAAGTGCCATGTGTGGACAATCTAGATATCTGGCTAGTATTGAAACACTCCACCACCCACAAACGCTGTTCATGGTGGATGAGCATGCAACATACACACTTCAAGAAAGATGGTCTATCAACACTGATCAGGGTCATTTAACATACACACACTAAATCTTTGACATTGTCATGAACATATTGATGTTGAAAACAGATATCAAATGTTTCAGAAAATTTATTTGGATAATACAGTCCCCGTATGACAAAGAAAATGTTCTTGTAACCACTTGTGAATGATGTCACTTCAAGACAAATCGGCCCACGATACAGTATTATTTCTGGCTGAAAACCCTGACCTTTGAAAATAATAAGATACCAAAACCACTTTTCACAATCAAGAGGAGTGCTCAAAAGTTGACACTTCACAGTTACTGGTGCAAGATTTGTACAGCATTTCTTAACTACCACACAGTGTTTTCTACACTCTGCAACAATGCTGTGGAACGATATTTACTATGAAGACTGGCCGTGGCACATGGCTAAGTCAGGGTGCCACGCGCGGTCAGCCTTTGTCTGTGCACATTTAGTTGAAATTGCAACAAGTATTGTGATTTTCAAGAGCATGTCTGTAGCCTCATCCAATGTTTGTCAATGGAGTCCACAAAATTGCTTCAAGTCTCCACACACGAGTGGTAAATAGCAAAACAGTTCTGAAAGATCTAGACAAACCTTCATTGTTGGTAGACTACCCTCAGAGCTGGGTGTGGTTATGGGTGTGGTAAGGGGTGTGGTCCCCGGCGATCCAATAAGAGGTGAGGACACGGACAGCGTGTTCCGTGATGTTTCCCTGGAGGGTAACGATGCTTTATGATCACTGAAGAATGCCAACAGCTGCTCATAGCATCCTGGGATTTCCAATTGATGTCTGCAAAAGTATGAACATTACATTTGAGTGTTCTGGACTGGTTGACATTAATGGTACATGTACACAATGTTTACTCCATCAAATACAAGAAAGCAGTCTCTCTTAGGCAAATGTGCAAACCAGAATAGCACAGGGAAGAAATCAGGATGTACTTGTTTCAATAGGCCAGTTTTATACAGTGCATGCATGCCCATGCAGTCCAGGGCCGATAAATTAGCTTCAATAAAACCTATGCATTTCTTCAAAATCTCAATCTGTGTTCAAGACAATCAGTGAATTGATGGCGTATGGCATGCTGGTCAGCAGATTGTTGTGAGCAGGTCTGGGCCTGGACTTTTAGTGAATTTGTATGACTACAGGGTTTACCACAACTGTGCCATGTATGTACCGTCTTCCATAACCACTTTTCCTTTTCTGCAATTAGTAAGTGACCAAGCCTTAATGGCAGATATGTAAACTTCCATCACACAGGATACTACAGAACGCATCAAAGTCAAGTATTAATAGCAACCTCCTGTTGGAACATGGTTGGAATGAGCCCACCAGTCTGCCACCTGAGCAAACTGTTCCAAACAAAATCACTCTCCCAAACATTTCATCAATTTCCATACCGAACTTGGTTCTCCAGGAACTGCATGTGTTTGTACAGTGCCGTGTACGACGTCGCTAGGATACCCACGGACTTCATCCGCGCTCCCCGTTCCACTTCACTGTCCACATGCATGTTCTGGAAGCAGCTCAAGCCATAGTAGTTATCTTTCCTGAAATATCTAATATTGCACAGGGAAAAAACAGATGGGAAAAATGACAAATTACACCTCATTACAAAAATATATGTCTTAAAAGTCCTGAGCAAGAGATATTCAAGGAACCAAGCAGCAGGTGTACAGTACATCAAGATGCCTTCTGCTTTTAACATACATGTACATGTACATGTGCATAGCCTTTGGATTTATAAGCACATGAAAGATCCGTTCTCAACTTGATACATGTACATGTACCTTCGTCAAAAAGGAAATGAAAATTCTTTCATGAAAAATGTACAGTTGACACACACATGCAAAAAGGTTTAACCCTAAAGGCAAAAGCCTAAAGCCAAGTTATACTGCGTACGTTCAACACAAGAATTCATTGATCATGAAAAGCCACATAAGATTTATGGCTTGGTAACCAGCAAACCTCTACAAAAACAAACTTTGTCCGTTTTGTTGTTTGAAGTGTATCAAACCACAAATTGATCACAGGATTAACCAATGAATATGGTACACCTGTATGTGAATTGTTACAGCATACAGCCATAAATGTACACTTTAAGATGTACATATATCTTGGCCATCAGTCACATTGTCTTCAATATTTATCTACACGGAGTTCACAGCTTACTGTATGATACAGCACATGTACACATACATTTTTTTACTTTTACAATGCAAGTTATAATATTAAAAGATTGCCAAACAATTGCAATTTAAATGGGTCATTCCATGAGGTTGGGGCACAATTTGTGACGTTGTCCATCGTTACGTAGGTTCCGTAAAAATGAACAGCTATTTCCCTGCACATGGATTCCAAATTATACATCTTGCAAGGCTGAATACAGAAATGTGTGTCACTTTTACAGAGTAAATGACCTACATGTACTGTACATGTACTCTACAGGTCATGACAGGAGGTAAAAGTTACCAATGTAACAAGGATACCGTCACAAATTGTGTCCTAACCTCATGGAATGACCCAAATTTGACCTACATGTACATGCTCACATACACATGTACATGTCTATGTACCATCCAAAAATGAGACTGAAGCCTTGTAAGCTATGGTACTGGCATTACTGGTGTTATCTGGAAAAAAAATGCTTCCAATACATAAAGAAGCACTTGCACAATGAAAATTCCACTCCCAAACCTTGCTCCAGACAAAAGTTTTCACTTTGAAACTATGAAAAATGAAGAGCAGGAGAGAAGGGGGACTTGCATCAAATTACCTACCAGGGACATGAGCACATGCTCCAGCCTGGTTTTAAATGTTGGGTCACAAATGCTTCAGATCAGGTCTTGAGCCGTTCTTTGAATTTCAAGGAGATCCGGCTAAGGACTTTAAAATGCATCCACGGATAAAAGCCACCAGAAAGATGCCAAAGGACCACCACAAAATGCTCTTTGTTGGGTTCTGGGGCCTGAAATGTTGGTGTTCATAAAGAGTATGTACATATCCACCATTTCTGGCACTCAAGGTACGACTAGTACATCATAATCACCCCTTCTCAACAGGCCCATAAATAGTTCTACAACCATCTTGTGGGAATATACATGTAACGTACATGTACCCTCGCAGGTACATGTACATGTAGGTACCAGTACATGTACACGTACCGCTGTAATCCGGGTGTTTCACAATAGTGCGCCACCAAGAGATTGCAAAGCATTGACCAATCACAATGCACGACAATTGTCGACCCAATACCCGTTCGGAAAGGGTCGACAAATTTCGCACGCTATGATTGGCCAACGCGTTGCAAACTCATGGTGGCGCACTACTGTGAATCACCCCTATTGTGCATACATGTAGATGTACCGGTACATGTACCATCCTCTGTGCAGCTGCTAAGGTTCATTTAAAATGTGAATACAATGAAACACACAGGGTCTCATCAAACCCCTATGCTACCGGTACCCCCGGTATTGCATTCATGGATCCACCAGTGCCCATACTTGATGTACAAAGCCAAAGACAGCGACAACACTGGAGTTTCATTTGTACATGTACATGTACAGTTATCTATCACTCACTGAGGAGACTACGGATATCCTAAATACCCGCTATAGCCAGCTCTATCATGTCTATCAGGGGTATGCATGATGCTCCATGATGAAGGATAATGTTCAGGGTAATCCTCCTCAGAAGGTATCAAGTTCTATGTCTACTCTGGGTTGTATTACATCTTGTGTCCCTCTGGGAAAATTACATGTTGGGGTCTGGACATCAGATGGGAAAGTGTTTATCAACACCGTCAATGAAATAATACAAATATTTGAAAAGCACGGGTGCATCAAACAGTATGGCCCTTTTTAGAGATACTGGCATTAATAGCTTAAAATTTAGGTGCATACGTGTGCAAGCACGTACACGTGATCTGAAAGCAAGAGGTAAAAGTGGCTCATTGAAAAGTCCAATGGCACAAATAGTCTGATCATTTTGTTTCTTCGAATTCTTGAGGATTTTTTTTTTTTTGAGAAAAATCTCTTAAACCATCTTGAAAGTTTCGGACCTACATGTACATGTGTACAACATGTACGATGCATGTACATGTACATGTACAGGGTAGTCACAGTAGTGCATGTCATCCACAGCAATATCACATGTACCGGTTTGACACTAATCACCAGTCAATTTATCAAGGAGGTTGGAGTTTTGCTTGGTTTCACTTATTTTACAGAAAGGGAGAATTTCCCTCATATACCATGGTTATACGGTGACGTACAAGTGTAGGTACCGATACATGTACTCGTACATATTACATTTTTGTCTCCACATTTGGCATATTTGTTTTCTGAGAGCAGTTTCTCAACTTCTTTCATAAAGTACATGTACTGAGGAAAGCTGCACAGCATTAAAACACAACCCCCCCAAAAAAATTGAGGTTCTTGCAAAGTCAGGTTTATTTAGACCGCTAAAGAGTACTGAAAACTGAACCAGTTGGGAAAAGGACGCATGTTGGAAGCAGAACTAATACAATAAAATATTCCACTGGCTAAGTTTAGTACGTACATGTACACAAACATGTAAAATCTGCACTACACTGGCCTGTGCATTTAAGAAATGCATTGCACGATCTTGGAAACTGTAATAAGAATTCACACTGATTGTCCTTGGCGTCAGCTCAAACCTATGCACCATCTCACCAGCCATCTTGACAAGATTCAAGTATGCAATGGACTTCATATTATTACCCACTTGATCCTCTGCACTGTGGTTTGCATTTAAGAGGCTTTTTTTTTTCCAAGTCAAAGAGTACAACAAGCTCCCCGGCCATGCTCATCTGCCTCAAGGATTGTATTAATTATTCCCCCCCCCTGACTGTTTCTCTCCCCCCCCTTCTGCCTTTCCGTCTGCCAGCAAACTGAGGCCGCGAGCCAGCCACTTAATGTACATGTAGCCTAACGGTTGTAACGCTGCTTGATGGAATTTATTGCTTTTCTTCTTACTTAATAACAGTGGGGGAGGACAAAGACAGTGCAAGATTTAATTCACACATAGAAACTGGGCATTAAAATATGTACATGTACCAGACGTGTACACGTGTCAGTTGAAAATCAGAGTGTCCATGTTATTGAATGTCACAAAATGGGTTTAAAATTATGTCTTTCATTTGAGAACTTGTCTAGCAAAGGTAATTGTTATGTACATGTAACTTGGGAGGTTGCGGCCGGTTAAATCAGGATTCTTTTTGTTATCGCACTGGGCTTGTATCCGTTGTTCATGTACACATACAGTGTAGTTCTTGCCTTGGTGTACGTGTGAATTTATGTCTTAATCGGGTAACTGGCATTCCGAGGGATGGGAGGGTATGTAACACGGGCCCACTTTGTCTGAATTGAGTTTTACGGTGTGGGAGCTGGAGTGAGTGTGTCTCGACAGGTTGGGTTTTGTCGAGCGGATGGGTGTGGACCTTCAGCACTGAGGTTGTTGAGTTGGGAGCCACCAAGGGCTGCACGTCAGGTGGACGTCCCTGTTCTCCTGTATGAGGGTGTTTTTCTGCTAGTGGGCGATTAAAACCTTTTAGTTTTACCTGCACTGCAAACTCCCAGGAATGCCAGACCTGAGGATAGGCCCAGATTAAGCCAAAAGCCTTGGTATCCCGTAATTTACCCTCTGCCTATGTGCTACTGGTGGGGCACCTACATGTGTACTGTCCAAGTTCCTTACGATTCTGATTTTGACCTGACTTTGATGAATGCTAGCCTCAACCATCACCTACATGTACTTTCCAATGGTCATTGGGGAGGGACCTATTTAAGAAACATAACAAGCCTGGGGACTTCCATCTCACCTCCTGGTGCCATTGCTCCATGATCACCATTATTTATAGTGTACTTAAAAGAGCTGTGGAATTTTTATATTGTATTAATTTCTGTGCTGTGTGAAAGCTTGAGCAATTTTCTTGCTTACGGGATAATCTTGTAATGTTTTCTCACTGGGCCCATAAGACTGACCAATAAGGGAGTGTAAATACTTTAGTTTAGTTCATTTCTTTCTTGAAATAAATAATTGATTTTTTTTGTGCGTTACAGATCTTGTATTTGATCCTATGTAAGCTTGAGTTATTCCTTGATTTTTAGTCTGAGTGGAATGGCACTAGAGTTCGAAAAACATTTCCATCCTGGGTGTCCAGGGTGGAGTGCCAAAAACGTACACAAAGTGTTGAAAAGATGCCAAGGCACCCCTCTCCTTATCAGTGCAACCAGGATGCATGTACAAAAATGGCTTCCATTCCGTCATTTACGCAATGCAACTGTTCATGCACTTGAAAAAATGCACCTGTGTGTTTCAATTAATCAGCCTTTTACAGGTGGATTCTTAATTTAGTATTTGAGTACATTCTCATTTTTACATGTATAGTGCATGGCAGGTAATGAAAATTCGAAATGTCTTCATGTACAAAACGTAGGAGTCATTCCTGGGACAAACCCTTAATGCTGAATTGATCTTTGCACAAAATTCTTTGAAATTATGTACTTCATTGTCCTAACTTTTCCTTCCTTTGCTTTCAGTTAGCAAATAACGTGTTAAGTGAGATCAGATTGGCTGGAATTACAATGTGCATGTGTTCAATTTTTGTGGGGATAAAAGAAATCACGAACATATACCTTTTCATGTTTAGAAGAGGGCAGGACAGGATAGGAATAAAGGAAAACAGGCAATGAGAAGAAAGAGGACGTACATTTTATGATGATTCATTATCCAGTCACACTTGACCTCATGAATATTCCAACTGTCTACAACACTGTCTACAATGCACCTGTGTGATTGTGCACATGCATGGCACTACTCCTAGCCGGCCATCATCAGATGGTGATGATGCATGGGAGATAACAAATTGATCCGAGAGGGCTACTTACATGAAATCTGAGAGGACGGTGTGCGAGCCGCTGGCCATAGCCTTGAACTCCACCCCTTCCAAGTCCATGTCTTCTGGTAGGGACCATTCGACGATGTTTCCTAAAATAGAAGCAAAACCTATCATCACTTCACGCCACTGAAGGGTTTGAGAATGCAACTGGAATTACATTCAACCAATTTCTTTTCTTTCTATTGTAATGTACTTTTGAACGAAAAACAAAAAAACAAGGACTGATTGGTAAGACATTGTTTTCCTGCAGGGACAATTTAGGAACAAGAAACATTATCGCTGGATGTCACACAGAGCTTCAGTTGGCTTCAAGGCTGCCTCTAACCTGCTCAAATCTGAGATTAAATTTTCAGATGAATCAGAAAACTGAAACTGAAGTTTCTGCTGCAGGTGTAGCTGGCATTTTTCAGAAGCTTCAAAAGGCCGTCACATCTAGAGAAGACTGGTTCAAGTTTCGAAGTTTATCCAGGCAATAATGAAGTTACAAAAAGAAAACAAATTTGTTATCTACATCAGTTGAAAGACCTAGTCATTTTTACGGTACGCAAATGAAGTTATAAAGAAAAGGGCACCCTTTTCACATTCTATGGTTCTCATATCTTTTTTCAATTGAGGGACGCCCAATCAGTCAAAAAAAAAAAGAAGAAATTCCTAAAAACAATCTATATGCTTCTTCCATACACCAGCAGAAGACTGAATAAACCAGACAAGTACACTATGTACATCTATACCGGTCACTTGTTTTTCTAACTGAGCGCAGAGAAATGCTTTTATTGGTTTACAAGATAATACCAGTACCTCCATAGGGTCAGTGTCAAGACACCACACGTTGTTCATGTGTGCAGTGTGTACATGCACATGCTTTTGTTTTTCCTACAGCGCCCCGTACATGCTTGTATGGTGCAAAAGGTGCAGTGCGGTACCGCTCAGTCATGTCAGTACAGTATTGATGCTGTAGCATGGATTTCGACTGTTACTGATGGTTGGGCAAAATCTTATCGCACCCGTACATTTTCAGTGCTGTTTCTGTACAGGTCATCACAACTCTTTTTTTACAGGCAAAGTCCTCTTACTTGTACTAGGGTCATTAGGTAAAAAAAAGGTGAGCTATATTCGATGTCGGGACAGAGCAAAAACTAGGGTCGGTCGGAAATGAGAAGCATCGAATTTTAAAAGGCGCCCTATTGAAAGAAAAAAATGAAAAATCATGTATCGTGTTTGAATCTTATTGTTTGCATCTTTCTCTATGTATTGTTACATTTACTTGTTCAACATTTTTGTGAGGCCTATTTTTATCTTACAAAGTAACTTCAAAAAAAGATATTTTTTCTGATTTAAATCAATGACAGTATGACCAGAAAACAAAATCTCTCGACTGTCTACATTCATGTACATGTGTACACACATCTACAATCAAGTTGAAACTACTTACATGTAGATTCTTAAAAGAGTTGTTCCATGTGGTTTCAATTTTTTCAAAGTGGCCCATGCAAATACATGTAATGAATATTATTCAACTCCATACAATACAAGCATGCACCCCATGTGCACATGTACATTATATAT
Organism: Acanthaster planci; assembly: GCF_001949145.1. The sequence continues at coordinate 171,124 of NW_019091689.1, forward strand.
ATATTTAATAATGCTTTTCTTGTGGATTTGTATATATTCTCCATTGCTGGAAACCTGAAGTTTAAGAACACCTAAGATTTAAAAAAATTGTTCAAGATGTTAAAAACAGGTATTTTATCAAGTTGGAACTGTGTTGTTTGTCAGAGGTACACATCACACAGTACATGTACCGGTACATTGCATGCCAGCCTCCCATGCGACACCTACATGTACCCCAGCCTGCCTTCATCATTATCATAATCCATGTTGATGCAGATTCCAAATTATTTCACACTTCCCTAAACTTTCATTACTTTGTCAGTCAACGGTTGCCTGTGGAAGTCAGTATCCATTCAAATGAGTGACAAGGATGCATGCAGCTGGCATTCGGTACACACACTGTAGATTTGAGATTTGATTGGTTGATGATTTTCTGCGTGACAAACATGTTACAATTCAAACTAATTCTACATGTACATGTAGATCCTTTGAAGCCTTGAAGGGTATGATTCCATTTCATGAACTGAATAAAATTATGATCTCCGAGGACAGGTCTTAAAAAGTGCAGTCCAAATCTTGGAGACCTGTACATGTACACCAGTCATTGCTAGACTACGACAAGTGCAAATCACTCTCTTGATATGGTACACAATCTATGATTTCCAATTAATTAACGATGTACAGTGTATGTAGCTAAAACACTTCAGCAATTTATTAAAACAGTGTATTTGTGAGCTCATTTCAAAAATGAGAACTAAAATGAAAAATACAAGAATAGCAACTGCTGTATGTGTACATATGTATATGAAGAACAGCTTCATATCCATCACACATAAATGGCAGAAAATCAAATTATAAACGGGATAATTGCAACGGTGGTGGAGGATTGGTCTACATGGAAGCACCAGTACATGTATCATTGTATGTAGTAAGCATTCCTTCAAAAATTATTTCCTCTATCATGTCGATAATGTCCCAATGATTGGGATTCTGTGAATATGGGCATCTCTTAAAAGAGGGGGCACGCACAAGTGATGACGTCTGTCCAAAGATCTTGATGACGTACATGCACATCTGTGGCTGATGATCCATGAGCATGTACCACATGTACATGTACAGTACATCATTACATGTAGGCGGTGAAGCTGAGTATAACAAGGCATGTTGCTGAAGGCTAATACACAGTGATTGAGATTGAGAGTACTCAAAATGAAGATTACCAACAGGTGTATTCATGATGTTTACATAAATTATAGTAATTTGTCCCTTAAAAAGCGATGATGATGGAAGGGGGCCTGTGGTACCGGTACAATGTACTGGGGTTAGGGTTGCACTGGTCAGTTATCAGGCTGAAAAATAAACGTGATTGGTCAACATGGGATCATTGGGATTCAGTTCCTGATTCTGATTGGTCAGCTATTTGACATTTTGATGATGTACGTTTAGGGGTCACAAATCGCCATTTTACTCACAGTTTATAATTTCCTTCATTGAAGCTGGGCAGTTCCATGGTGTCGGACGTACATTTTGGACACTTCAACAGTGCGTTTTATTATAATTATAATCCTGAAGCAGATTTTGATTTTGATAAAAGACATCACTTAATAACAAAATTTCTCACTCAGAATTAGTATCCTCATAGAAACTGACTCATAACACCATGATGTCGGACGTACTCAGAGAAATTTAATTTTTTAGTTTCCATTTTTGTATCACAAAGTCTGTGAATTGCTAGGACCTGAAGAAGTAGTTTTCCTGTGTTTAGTTTTAGCAGACCCTTGTTAATAAACTTCAAGGCAAGACACATTTTTATCTTGTTGTGACTTTCAGATAAAGCATTTATTATATTGGTGTCAGACGTAAATTTCTTTGTGTCGGACGTACACGTCCAAACTGACTTTTCAGAATAGTTATAAAAGACTGTAGTTATAAACATTACATTGTAGTTATAAGACATTACATTGAATTACAAAAGGAATATGAAAATTCATTTCTGTCATTGTTTACTTATTGGGGCACTCTTCAAACTGTAACAAAACTGGAAGAAAAAAAATTATTATCAGGCTAAAAAACAGAAAATCTTTCAGAGAGGAAATATTTTCCCCAATTTCTCGGTATTTAAAACCAATTTTTCAGTATCATGTAAAAGCCAAATTCTTGAATGTTGGTAGAAATGAAGTATGTTTCATGAAAGTAAACACCATAAGCTTCAAAATGATATATAATTTGTCACATTTGGACCAGTTTGACATTTTGTCCCAGAGGTTGATGTTTCCGTGGAACTGCCCAGCTGTTAAACTCAAAATATCCAATTAACCGAATATTTGATCGATTGTCGAATATTTGAATATCATTTTTCGAATTTGAATATTCGAATACGAAATTCATGAACGGAAGGAAATTTTCTTTCGTTTTAAATGAGAAAAATTGCACTATGGAGACTTGTTTCAAGCAGATTCAAATGAAAAACCTCAGAAATCTTACGATATCATTTAAAAAGTAAAGTTAATTATTCATTAAGCAATTTAAAAAGAGTAGAAATTTTCAACAGGGCAAGAAATCTTGTTCATCTCTTAATCTTGCTAAATCTTGGCTGGAGATGCCTGTACTCCTAGATGTGAGAGGGTATTATATTGGTTATAATGTATAATTGTGTGCATTGTTGCAGCTGATTTGTACATATACTGTACATGTATTGGTTTGTTCATCAACAATCTGCCAGTCAGTGCGACCGAATATTCGGATACAGGTACATGTATTCAATCAAATTTAGGGACAAATATTTGAATAGTGAATTATTCGAACTGACTCAGCCCAAGAACGAGTTACCGTAGACATCACCAATTTCTCTTTACACTGATACACAATGTATCAGCCAATGGAAAGCATGTCCTAAAACGTCAAATTTTGCAGGGAAAAAGTTTTTAGCATTTGTACTCAATGTTAAGTTACAATACCTACATGTATATGTACCATACACATTTAATATGAAAGAGTAAAGGAAAATCGGTACCCCTTCATGGTTGATTATCCGATGCCAAAGTTGCTTTTAGCTTTAAATTTCGGATTAGGGGTGCCAGGGTGCCCTTGCTTATTTTAACAGGGAACCCAGTGGGCCATTTCCCAAACTACTGGCCGATGCATGGCTGGTTGGTGTGCAGATTCAAAACAAAATATATGCAAGACGTGATTGATATGACCGTCTGATGTCCATGTTTGCCCAATTACTGTTTCCCCGATTGGTACGGTACATGTAGATTCTGCATGATGTCGTCAACTTTAGTTCCCTGTATTAAAACAACCTTACGCAATAGTTAATTAGAAAGAAAAGGTGATATGTTGTTGGCAGAATGATCAACAACTCATGCTCTTATCCACTTATCGAGGCTAACATAAAATTCAGTTTGAAGTTTGAGTTGAATATACATGTACATGTATTCATTTTTATCTTTCTATCCAGTGATCTGTCTTATTTGACCATTATCATTAACCATTCTCAATCTAACAATATAATTATAGTATGCATTTATTTCACTGGTCCCTAGGCATGCTGGGGGTTAAGGTTAAATAAAACATGATCAGGTGTTTCTTGTCACTTGTACATTTTGTGCAGAAATCATACATGTACTCATGGTTCATTTTCCACAAATGCATACATGTCATTGAAAGTCACCACTCACCTGATCTCGTGTCAAATGCCACAACAAATATTGCCACTATGCTGTCACTGTATCGGCTCAAATCACACACAGAGTTACAGGCACTCACTGTCACACTGTCGATGCCAACACTCTGTGAATTCCTTGGACAGCCCAGAGAGGCCTCCTTGGTGTACAGGCTTTTGACCGTCTCTCTTGGATCCCGAATATCGGTGAAATCCTCCTGGTAATTGACTAAAAGTGGTGCCCTGTCGCTTGTAGGCGAAGCCATTGCTGTGCTACATGTGCAACGAAATTGTGTGCGAAGTATTAAGGTAATCGCTGGGAAGCAATCGATGAATCACATTAACACGTTGGGCATTCCACGAAACCGGAAGTGTTCAGAAATAGGCCTACATGTAGGTTTAGCGTCTGGTGGTAGACGGTAGCCTCAAATGTAGGAATATTGGCATGGGCACCACGCACGGCACGGGCAAAGCTCAGTAAGTCTTGCTGCCCCGAGTCAGGCCTACAAAACCAAGATTGTTCAGAAGTCGGTTATCTTTTGTACTGTACCAGTGTGTACACAGCTTTACAACTTTGACAAAACTGTAACAAATAATACAACAAATACAGAATAATTCAGAATTGTGAGGAAGCAATCTTTACTTCGATCGGAAAATGTGATAACTACCGCGATATACTAAGCCATTCTACATGTCCTACAAATATACAAATGTCAATGAGCTCCCGATCGATCATACCTCATCCGCGAATGCCGTGCATCGATCATCGCTCTCAGCTGCTGTATGTACAAGCCTCGATATCGCGAGAGGGCGCTCTTGCAAAATTGTTGTGTGCAACTATTGGGCATTATCTTTCTCCTGAATGACTTGGGAGTACAATTATTTTTCAAGGGGCCTGCAAAAAGAACAAATAACTCTGGCTCATATGGTATGTATGCATTTAATTTCAATTTGCAAGATGCACGGTGCATGTTCGTTTTACTCGTATTTGGGTAAATAAATATGATTGCAGCGACAAATAGTGACAAATGGATGGCTGAAACTGGTACTGCTGGTGGGATTTTATTGGAGATTTTTCATAATTATGTTTCTACATCATGCACTTGGATTGATTCATGGTGTTTATGAAGGGCGCCATCACTGTTTTCTTTTATTTCCATCCCCTGCGCTTTCAAAATACTTGCCCTGAGCCGCAGGCATTCGTTTTTTCTTGTTTTTATTTCATCCATTCATCAATTTGAATTAGTTTCTGTCATTGTTCCGCGTTTGTAGGAACTGCTCTCATGTAATAAGTGAAAGCCCAAAATTCGTCACATTACCTGCGGCCGATACTTGTCCAATTTCTGTCCAACTTCTTTTTTATGAAGACCGTTGATGAAACTCCCATTTGTGGTAGATTTGTAACCTTAAAGATTTTCCTTCATGGTCCATCCCAGCAATTTCCAAGTAGTACCCCCACTCCTCCAGACATTATTAGACATTTTGGTGTACAAGAAATTATTGTACGACCGCAAGTGTGACCGCAGGTTAAGAAAGTTACCACCCTACTTGCATTATTATTATTAACCTCAGAATATTTCGTCTTCTTTCAGTGTGGTCTTCATCGTTAACTTCATCAGCACCCCACTTTCAGTGACATTAGTCCATGATTCTAAAACACTGCAGTCCCTATCATTGTGACGCTGTCTTTTCTTCAACTCTGTTTGGCCACGAACACAGTTTCTATCAAATCCGCATGTTACATACATTAATTATAACGTAATACTGATTGATGATGGAATGATTCTTAGAAAGACAAGATCTTCCTAATTAGTTTTTATTTAAAAAAAAAAACAAAACAAAACAAAAAAACCTTTTCATCAAAATGTCACTCTTAATAAAAACAAAAAGTTAGAAAGAATGCATAAAAAGAACAGCAGAACCCAAACGGGAGTATCTTAACCGTTGCGCAAATGTTTTTCGTCTAAGAAAGTTGTGGGCAATTATCATATAAATGGGGGTACACAAACCTGTACGCACCGGTATCAGACACAACGAAATTGCTCACCTGGCCGACTTGCATGGTAGAGTTTGAGTGTGTTACACATACTATTTTCTCGTTCCCCACGTTGTCTGTACTTTACGCTGCATGTTGAGGTACCGTAGCTCTGTTAGACGAGCGCTATGCTTAGAACCTACAAGCCGAGGGTTCGAGTCTATATATAATATTTTTTTTTCTTGGTGGGGAATTATTCAGTTGGAGGATGTTTTAATAATAGGAAAATAAAGCCCAACATTTATTTTAGCACTTATGTTTCTAAGTGTCCACTANCAAGCACTGAGCATACAGTGTTTATTAATATATGTTGGGTAAGGGCAAAGCCGTTATATATAATTGATTCATGATGTTTATGAAGGGCGCCATCACTGTTTTCTTTTATTTCCATCCCCTGCGCTTTCAAAATACTTGCCCTGAGCCGCAGGCATTCGTGTTTTCTTGTTTTTATTTCATCCATTCATCAATTTGAATAAGTTTCTGTCATTGTTATTGAAAAAATGGAAAAGAGCAAATGGAATATCCGCGTTTGTAGGAACTGCTCTCATGTAATAAGTGAAAGCCCAAAATTCGTCACATTACCTGCGGCCGATACTTGTCCAATTTCTGTCCAACTTCTTTTTCCGTTGATGAAACTCCCATTTTATGGTAGATTTGTAACCTTAAAGATTTTCCTTCATGGTCCATCCCAGCAATTTCCAAGTAGTACCCCACTCCTCCAGACATTAGACATTTTGGTGTACAAGAAATTATTGTATGACCACAATGGTGACCGCAGGTTTAGAAAGTTACCACCCTACCTGCATTATTATTATTAACCTCAGAATATTTCTTCTTCTTTCAGTGCAGTCTTCATCGTTAACTTCATCAGCACCACACTTTCAGTGACATTAGTCCATGATTCTAAAACACTGCAGTCCCTATCATTGTGACGCTGTCTTTTCTTCAACTCTGTTTGGCCACAAACACAGTTTCTATCAAATCCGCATGTTACATACTTTAGTAATAACGTAATACTGGTTGATGATGGAATGATTCTTAGAAAGACAAGATCTTCCTAATTATTTTTTATTTCAAAAACCGAAACAAAAAAAACCCTCTTCATCAAAATGTCACTCTTAATGAAAACAAAAAGTTAGAAAGAATGCATAAAAAGAACAGCAAAACCCAAACGGGAGTATCTTAACCGTTGCTCATACGTTTTTCGTCTAAGAAAGTTGGGGGCATTATCATATAAATGGGGTACACAAACCTTTTTAAGTACCGGTATTAGACAATACCGAAACTGCAACGAAATTGCTCACCTGGCCGACTTGCATGGTAGACTAGAGTTTGAGTGTGTTACACATGCTATTTTCTCATTTCCCACATTGTCTGTACTTTACGCTGCACGTTGAGGTACCGTAGCTCTGTTGGACGAGCGTTATGCTTTGAACCCACAAGCCGAGGGTTCGAGTCTATATATAGTATTTTTTTCTTAGTGGGGAATTATTCAGTCGGAGGATGTTTTAATAATAGGAAAATAAAGCCCGACATTTATTTTAGCACTTATGTTTCTAAGTGTCCACTGNAATTGATCGAGCTTGCAGTAACCGCGCCCATATATGAAAAATATCCCTAACCTTCCTCGAAAAAAATTACGCACCCTGTGCTCACATCACAGACATATAAACGCATAGACGCCAGATCCTTTTCAAAACATGATCTGCGCGGCGCGCGACTAAAATCAGAACTATCCGGGGTGCAGTCCACTAATTCAAGCCCCATTGAAAACAGTGTAAAATCAGCGCTGTTCAGGCCCAATAACATGCACGCCAACATCCCTGAGATTACTGAAACACAAATGAAATTGTTGCCTGGTCCCTAATCTTTCAATTTCTTTTCAGTTTTTGTGAGTTAGCTAATTCAATTTTTAATTATTCCCACAAAACAAAATACCCCCCCCCCAAAAAAAACTCGTGATTTTTCTTTTCAAGTGGCAATCCCCAACTTTCTCAGGCACTTAGGACCATTTTTCAACGGTAGTTTTAGCCATTCTGCTTTCATACGAAAGCTCAAAGACCCACGGAATTGGTCCTGGCAACGAGTTACACAATCTCGCCATTTGGGGGGCCAAACAACCTCCTTTTTCAAAAGATACAGCGGGGGTGCTTTTTATGCTAATGACTGACCGGAAATTCTCACTTGAATTGGTGGACTGCGCCGCCCTTTGGGAAAATTCTCCCCTCGGTATCTGCCCCGAGTTGAAGTGCACCCAAAGCGGCAAAAGAAAGACGTATGGTTGTAAATTTTCAAAGTGGGTTCTTGTGCGCGTTATACGTGCACGCAAAGGCCTTGCGTTGTTAAAGGAATCCGCTCCGAGTGCAACAAAAGAGGGCGTTTTGGGGAGTACTCACCACAAACAAATTCTAAACACACAGACCATCAGTTTGGCGCATGTAACCGTGATTTTAAAAAGCGTGGGCAAGCAATGGGCGAAACGACGAATGGCAGCGCGTTCATTGCAAATTGCACGTCACACACTGGGAATGCATATATTTCTTTACAAAGGTTCTAAAAAGACGCTCCTTTTTGTGTGTATATTCCCTATACTGACGGTTGAATTTGCCCACGATTTTGGATTTAGTCGGGTGCCGTCTCGGCTACAGCACCCTGCCGTTGTTTATGTTTTCTCTATATGTCTTTTTCTATATGTTTATGTCTGTGGTACTCACCGCATACGTGCACGTTTGTAATATAGATCAATGGCGCGTTTGATGCCGAGCACGCTGAGTACGCGTAACGAATTTATGCCCGCTAAGTCACGTGGCATATAGTGGGTATTAAATATCAACACACATGGAGTTCACCAAAAGCAAAGTGTTTTATAAGTATCATTTACCAAAAATAAAGCCGACAGTAGGTGGATTCTATACTGCAACTTGGCTGTATTACACGTTGCTATGAAGCTTATACCCTCTATAAGTCACGTGATTTAGCGGGTGCAATCGATCTATTATGGAAGCCATTATCCATAAAAAGAAGGTAAATATGTGTGAAAGTGTTTTACGAGTGGAAATGACTTAGCAAGGAGAGTGCTGCTCCATTCTAGAAAGTGTTCCAAATTTTTGTGGAGCGACAGTGTTGCATTGTGGCATTGTTATACGCTAATTTCCTCATTAACAGAGAAAGACAGGATTCCTCATTACCCGCTACCAGTCCCTACGTTCAGAAGACGTCTGTAAGACGTCTGGAGAGTGCTTACGTGACAGGAAGCAGCCCAGGTTTCAGGGGTCGTCAAAGGGTAACTGCGTTTACACATCTGAAGGGCAGATCCAGGGGCTCACAAAGGCCGTGTCCCCCACCCCAAAAAGGCTTTTTTCGTTTTGGTCCAATTCATTTCCCATCCTTCCAAAAGTGTGTAAAATCACCCCTAAATGTAGCCTCAAACAACCAGAATGGCCATACAAGGTTACAATTTTTTGTAAGGCAAAGCCAAGTTTGAACCCCCCTTCCCCTCGAAAATTCTGTTCTAGATTCACCATAGACCCCCTGTATATGGCGTCACGTTGGAAGGCATTACTTTCTCCCTCAACAATAGCCACTGCTCGAGTAAACCTTTTGTGAATTTAATATTAAAACTAAATAGCAAAGCATGTCCTCTGGGAGGGCGCTCCAACTGACCCCTATCACAACGTATTCATATTAAGCTTTTAACACGGGCCCAAACCTCTGACGCGTGACCAGTAAAGAATAAACACAAAGGGTGGGGTTGGTATCAGGACGGGTCAAACGATAAACAGATAACAATCCTATTGCTTTTATGATAAACGGAACTCTGGAAAGTAATAAAAATGGATGAACTCCACCAAATGTCTTTCGTGGGACGAAGGGAGAAGTGGTCGAGGATTATCACAAGCATTGGTGCTCTCTATCTGGAAAGTTGTTTGTGGGGAGGAATCCAGCCTTTGGTGTCGGAATGGGACTGGGCCATGAGCAACGTCACTCGGGACGGGGCGGAACCACAGGCAGTTGATGGGAACAATACAGAGGCACGGGCGAATTTCACTGTTGCTGCCATTTTTCTCGCAACTGGCCTCGTGGAGGTCATTATGGCACCTATCGCTGGGGCTGCTGCGGACAGGTTTGGGTTTGATGTGGTGATCGTGTTCAGCCTTTCATGTGGTGCCGTGCAGAGTGTCCTCTTTGGATGCTTCGAAACATCGCCTGTCGTTATTTTAATCTACCGCATACTCCAAGGAGCATCAAGTGCTTCCACACAAACCATTGCCCTGGCTCGAATGAGAGACATGTATTCGGAAGGATCGATGGAATGTAACTCGTTCATCGCTTTAGGCATGTGCAAACTGGCATTTAGTTATTTTTCGGCACTTATCGTCGGAGAACTCTACCATTCCATGAAAAACCGAGTGTTCTTTTTGTTTACACCTTTCTGCTTGCTGTTCATCATCGGAGTATTGCTAACGTTCAGAACGGTAAACTTTCATTCGGTGCAAGCAGACCAGAGCGAGTTTAAATCTCCTCCAGTACTGCGATGGAGAATCTTCTTCGATGTCCAACTCATACTACTTGCTCTGTGCTTCTTCATCGCAAGTCTTGGTCAAAGTGCATTAGAGCCCTCGGTCGCGATATGGATGAAATCGGCCTATGGAGTGGGTCCCGCGACTGCAGGCCTTATTCTTGGACTCTGTGGACTGGCGTCCATAATTGCCAACATGACTAGCGCCCAAATCTTTCCCATCTTGAAGGATCGTTCTTGGATCCTCCTCTTTGGGACTCTCTTGATGACAGGACTTCCTTTGATATTGATGAACTTCTCACCAGATATCATATCTGCCGGCTTCACCATGGGGGCATTTTTTATCAGTATGTGCGCAGCTCGTTTCGCTCCACTTGTCATGTGTTCTACCATCGCCGACAGCCGCTACGCCCAGGCGTACGGGCAGGTGTTCTCTGTTATTAATACCGGCTGGGCTACCTCTTTTCTGGTTGGACCTCTCCTAGCACCCTTTATGTTTGGTTCAACTTGCGGCGTTTGCATCATCGGAGCAGCGTGCATGGCGAGCTCCTCATTTGCCATTTTCCTGCGCCATCTCGATTCCAAGCAAGGGCCTAATATACTGGATTGTTGGACAGATTATGGACCCGAATATGAACTGATGGCCAGAAACAATGATTTGCAGTTTACCTATGATATCTTGGAAACAAATTTGCAACCTGCAGGAAAGTAAACCTGGTTCACGCCATATTATTTGACAGTATGAAATTATTCAGAAACATTTAACCAAGATTATTCTTTCAGGCTCTGGCCTTCCTGGTTGCTTGGAATCTGTCACCAGTCCAGAAGTCTATGGAATCTTGGTGGTTCATTCTTCGTCAAATATTTGTCTAGCTAACTCAAAAATTTGAGTTGATATTGATTTCATTGGTTTAATACAGGCGGTTTACATTAGTGCGCCACCAAGACTTTGCGACGCGGCGGCCAATCACAACATGCGAAATCTGTCGACCCTTTCCAAACGCATTTCGCGCATCGTGAGTGGCTAACGTGAATCGCCCCTATTTCTATTTGGTCTATTTAGTTTATTGTAAAGATAGTTATTCAGTGTTTAATACTGATAGCCTTGGTAAACAAAGAATAAATAAAATAGCCTATAATTTTATACAATGTGTACACGAATTGATCCGTTGACAGAATTGCAGGAAAACCTTGTGTGGGGGTCGAAAATTGTGTCATTTATGAGGCATTTCCCCTCATATCATTTCTGTTCAGCTGGGGTGTTAACCTTTTTTCTGTCAGCTCCGCGTATTTTTACATGTCATTTGTCTAATTCAGGAAACGGTTATATCAAGTTCCAGTCAGAAAAACTGATGATGTAATTTTTGTGCTGTGGACGGAACGATTTTTGGAGGGGGGATTGATAGACCTAAAATAATAACGTCACTTTTTTCTTTTTCCCTCTTTTTTTTTTCCTTTCTTTCTTTTGTCTATCATCCGCAAGTTGCGGGACGAGATATTGAACGCCCCGGCCCCCGCGCAAAGGTAGAAATGGGTGTTCAAACGTTCCTCTTCATTTTGCCACAGATAACCTTGACCCCAAAATGCCTCTGAAACCGTTTTTCAGAGAGGGGAAACATTGTGTGAGCGTGTGCAAGTCTACACAACGCCATCGCACCCTGCATTATGACCTATTATGTGGAAATATTTTGTGCAGAGTTCCACACTATGTATAACCATAGAGGAAGGACACAGGTATGACCATAGAGGAAGGACACACAAGGAGTTGGAACTCTTGCACTTCAAATTGTTCAATGATGGTCGCCGCCGAGTCAGACGTGATTACGGTCGGACAAGCGGGACCAGTAATATCCTAGCAATACTTGTAGTGTTTTGCTTGCTATGAAGTACAAATTATTGCTGTGACCAGGAAATAGAGAGAAAAAAAACCCTGATATTAGACCTACGTTTGCCATCATAAATAAACTTTTTAAATTTTGATCCAGTATTCCAATATCCATGCAAAGCTTGTAATTGTATTCTCCTCCCTCCAATACATCAGAGTACGGCGATGAAACGTCAAAAATACGGCGATATAATGCAATACTACGGCGTTATAACGCCGTAGGCGTTATAACGGTATATAGTACGGCGATATAACGCCATAAATACTGCGATATAACGCAATAGTACGGCGATGTACCGCGATTGTACGGCGTTACCACGCTATAGGATGGCGATATAACGCTGAAAGAAAAGGGGTCACGCAGAACGAATTGGCGAATACGAGCCACCGTAGGATAGTGCCAAGGGACAGCATGCAAACTTCTTTTTCGAACCGGTGCGGTCTCAAAGTTGCCTAAAACAAATTCATTTTGCAAGTTGACCACTCACTAGCCCAATAGTGTGTCGAAGTATTTGATGTCTTTAAAAATCCCAGGGATATGTTCCCTTACCCTTCCAGTCTGGGAATCGCCTGTTGACAACCGGCGAAGATACTTATTGGCCAGAAAAACCTATTTGGACAAAAGGCAGTATCTTAAAGATGTATTGTTTCGCTACATTAACACCCAGAAAACCCCGAAAAGTAAAACCGTGCGGTGACGAACTGTTTGCCCTATTGCCCTATTTCATTATGGCAAAGCAATCGTCAACACCACCATCATGACCCCAACATTATATCTGTTTGGAAGAGGGCTTGGGGCAGCACATCATCTTCAAAAATACACCGGTGTTCTTTCTCTATTATTAATTTTTACTAAGGAAGCATAAAAGGGCGACATGCAAACCTTTTCAGGTATTTTTGTCAGTGTAGTGGGATGGTGACTCGACCTTTTTTTACAGCCCCTGTACGCTTTTGTATTTTACTTGTCCGCAGCCAGAACAGATAACATGATTGGGAGGTCAGTCAATGCCACTCGTCCATGACCGTCTCGGTATACTTTCCACTCAGCCCTATAAGATTGTGTTGGCAATTCTCTCAGGGTTATGTGACAAAACCACTTCATTTGTCTCTTTTTGGTTGCAAAAGTCAAGAAGGATGAGCACACACCCCCCCCCCGGTTTCTGGTCAGGAGCTGGCTCGAAACGCAATGCGGCGACGCGGCTTCTTTATTACCCTTTTTTTCTGGAAATGATTTACGTATAAAGCGCGATGGAATGTTGGATTCCTCCCACAGATAGCCTTTCAGATAGAGAGGTTTGCCTGAATGTCTTTCGCCTACTTTTAGAATTCGACATTAGGCCCTTTGCCATGCCTACTCATTATCATCAGATATGCATGCTTCTGACATGTTGTTCAAGGATTTAACTCTGCCACCATGGTCAGATCTGTATTAATCACGTCTGTCCGAACTTATTGTCAATATATGTTTTCTTTCCAAATATTGACCAGAATTTACATCTATGAAATTGGGGGGGTCAAAATTCTGCTTAGATGAAGGACCCAATTGAAAATTACTTCGACATGTTCGAATTTCCACATCTTCATTTACGTCTTGTGCCATGCCATTCCGATCCTTTCATGTCTTGCTTCCACTTTGTATCGTGTGTGGCAAGAAAGAATGTCTTATCTGGAAACGGAAAGGGGAATAAAGTGACGGGATCCATTGGTGTGTACTAAGTCAAGTGATGGAGATATGTGTAGTTTATAATCGATTTATCTATTAATCCTTTTGCAAGAGAGCTAAGTTGAATAACCTAAAACCAAAATCCACGGGAATGTTGTAACCCACTGTACCTCAATCGTCTGGGTCAACGTTAGTGGTATAGTCACCGTGGTCCAAAAAAAATTCCAAGTTTTCTCATCAACTGGAAATTTTCTCTCAGTCCCTGATTCGTGCGTTGTCTGCATTACCGCGCTGAGTTACCATTCATCAATACATAAAAAAGCGGAATCATGATGCAGCATTCTTTTCCAACTGTGCAAACCCAAAGAAATTGGGGGAGATTTACCACCGTCATAAAATTTGAATTTTGGGAAAGTTTGAAATGTACATTGTGTATCACGTAACTGACAAAATGCGCAGCATGACTTTGTGTTTACTTTAGACTTGTCAGACTTTGACCTCCGAGTCGCAACCAACCACGGTTTCAAAGGTCGTCAAATTGTTACTGCGTTTACGAAAGGGCAGATCCAGGAGATAACCGGGAACATCCCCCCCCGGGGCATTTTTTTTTTTTGGCTATTTCACTTCCTATCCATCCCGAAACGTGCAAAAAATCCACAAGAGCAGCCTCACCCCCTCCCCTAGAAAGGCTATACAAGGTTACATGAAAAGGTTTGACGCTGTCCCCCCCCCCAAACCAGGGGAAAATCAACCTTGCTTAAAACACAAAGGTTGTCACCTCAAAATCTATGTGATTTTCATACTTACCAAACTACAGATGAATACCATTCCAAAACAATATATATCACATGGAGGTTGGGCTGGTAACCGGATTTGTCAAGGAAGGATTTTTGTTGTGCTTAAGCAGCTCTATGAAATTGGCCTCAGCTGGTTCTGGGTCATCCTTGTAAATGCATATAAAGATAAAAATACAAATCGTGACTAGTAACGAGTAAACAAAGAGGGCAAGATTGGGCATTAGGCCAACCTACGACGGATCAAAGAATGCACATGTAACTCTCTCATTGCTTTTGTGATAACTGGAACTCTGAAAAGCAACGAAAATGGATGGATTCCACCAGAGGTCTTTGGTCGGACGAAAGGAGAAGTGGTTGAGGATTATCACAAGCATTGGTGCTCTCTATCTGGAAAGTTGTTTGTGGGGAGGAATCCAGCCTTTGGTGTCGGAATGGGACTGGGCCATGAGCAACGTCACTCGGGACGGGGCGGAACAGCAGACAGATGATGGGAACGATACAGAGGCACGGGCGAATTTCACTGTTGCTGCCATTTTTCTCGTAACTGGCCTCGTGGAGGTCATTATGGCACCTATCGCTGGGGCTGCTGCGGACAGGTTTGGGTTTGATGTGGTGATCGTGTTCAGCCTTTCATGTGGTGTTGTGCAGAGTGTCCTCTTTGGATGCTTCGAAACATCGCCTGTCGTTATTTTAATTTACCGCATACTCCAAGGAGCATCAAGTGCTTCCACACAAATCGTTGCACTGGCTCGAATAAGAGACATATATTCAGTAGGATCGAGGGAATGTAACTCCTTCATCGCCCTGGGAATGAGCAAAATGGCCTTGGCTTACTTTTCAGCACTTATTGTTGGAGAACTTTACCATTTCATGAAAAACCGAGTGCTCTTTTTGTTTACACCTTTTTGCTTGCTGTTCATCATCGGCGTATTGCTTAAGTTCAGGACTGTAAACTTCCATTCGGCACAAGTGGACCAGAAGGAGTGCAAATCATCCCCTCCAGTACTGCGATGGAGAATCTTCTTCGATGTCCAACTCGTACTACTTGCGATAGGTTTCTTCATCACAAATCTTGGTCAAAGTGCATTGGAGCCCTCGGTCGCGATATGGATGAAATCGGCTTATGGAGTGGGTCCCGCAACTGTAGGCCTTATTCTTGGACTCTGTGGACTGGCGTCGATAATTGCCAACATCACTAGCGCCCAAATCTTACCCGTCTTGAAGGATCGGTCTTGGAGCTTCTTCCTTGGGGCTCTCTTGATGACAGGACTTCCTTTGATACTGATGAACTTCTCACCGGATATCATTCTTGCTGGCATTGCCATTTGCACATTTTTTTTTAGTTTGAGCGCAGCGCGTTTTGCCCCGCTTGTGATGTGCTCTACCATCGCTGACAGCCGCTATCCACACGCCTATGGGCAGGTGTTCTCTGTGATAAATACCGGCTGGGCCACTTCATTTCTGGTCGGACCCCTCTTAGCCCCGTTTATGTTTGGTTCAACCCCCGGTGCTTGCGTCATCGGAGCAGCGTGTATGGCGAGTGCTCCACTTGCCATTTTCCTGCGCCATCTCGATTCCAAGCAAGGACCTAATATGTTGGATTGTTGTACTGATTATCGACCCCAATATAATACAGTGGCCACAAACAATGAAGCGCAGATTACCTATGACATCTCAGAAGAAACTTTGCAACCCGCGGTTAAGTAAACCACAGTCGTATAAAAATTGTCTCTTTTATATTACTCATAAACATAGAATTAAAGCAAGATTACTCTTCTAGACTATAGCCTTCCTTGTTGCTTGCTAGTCCCAAAGTCCATGGAATCTTGGTGGTTCATTCTCCGAAAGAAATTCTTGTCAAGCAAGGTAATAAATATTGGTTTGATATTTTTAGGTCTATATAATCAACATCGTAAACACAGTTATATCCTCAAATGCTTAGTTATATCTTTTACGAATTCCTGATGCTGAAATGATTTTTTTTTTCATTTTCTTCCCCGGGGCTCCAAGGGAGAAATGTGGTATAACAGATAGAGCTTTACCCTGATTAAAGGAAGAATGGAATGAGATGACATAGCCAATAATTTTTTGATTTGTTGCGCATCTTTTTTGATCGTTGATTGCACAAACACACGCATTGCATAATAGTAATTCCCATGGGCGCCATTCCAGCAAGCAAAGTAGACACGAAATACCCAATATGTAGGCAATTTAACGCATAGGGCTGAGTGGTGCTAGCTTCTAAGCCCCTGTATCTATAACTAAATGATACCAGCAAATACAAAGACGTTATGGTAAACAACATCAAATTTTTTGTATGATAAATTTTGGGAAAAACGAGATCTAAAACAGGAAGAAATCAAAGTTGAATGTGGAGTTATTATGGAGCCAAGTGTGCGTGCCAGGCAATTAAACTTCTTCTCCCAAGACGTGAAGCAATTACCATGTGCTCATCTGGTGTTGCGCCCCTTTTCTTGTTCGTCTTCAAGGTTCTTTTCTTTACTGGGTGAAAAGAAAGAAGGAAAACAAACAAATATGGGGGCCGAACTGATCCATGGGTTGAACGGGTTTTTATTAAATTGGTTGTTTCTTATTCAGTTTTGAAGGCTTGTATTTCGGATTAAGTGTTCTCACGTTTACAGGTAAACCAAAATTTTTAAAACCCGACAAGCTTGCTTTCTCCCAATATGAATTCCGCACCCACCCCTGATGCCTTTGAAGACTGGTTTGAAAATCTTAGGGGGCTGGGTCCCCCCCCCCATTTTTCCTGTTGTGCACGTATTGATTGTAAATATGTGAATGGCAAATCGGTCTACATTATGACAAAGGTTGAAAAATGCAACCAAGTTCCTTATACCTGTTGCATTTGAAACTGTTTCCCATCAGAACTTTTCAGGAAATTCTGTCCAGAGAAATTTAGACGAAAACTGTTACCTGCCTGACAAATTCTGGAAGTCTACTTTTAATAGATGAATTGGATCAAGGTGTTCTAGTTCAATTATGTACAAGATAAATCTTAGTGCCAAACAGGAAGTATACAAACATCTAAATGAACATAGAAAATAAACAATTCAGGAAGTAAGTTCAATGTTTTAATGTTGCTCGAGTCAGTTAAGTGATTTAACCCTTAAATGGGTGGCGTGCATGTGATACAGGTAGAACATTAAATGTCACACTTTGAACGAATGTAGTCTGCCCATCGAATTTCAAGGCAACGTGGCAAGACCACTCATTTTTCTCTTGTTGGTTGTAAAAGTCAAGAAGGATTGAGAAGGTTTACTGGAGACAAAAGTGAAAACATTCGGAAAATATGACAGAAAACGGCTCTGAAGTTTGTATTCATACAATGTCAGGACCGCTAACACGTTCTGCCTATAATCACACTTTTCGAGTGGGCAGCAATTATTAACTTCCGTTTGGGTGTGTATATCGTAAACGATTTAAAAGTTCCACCCTCTCCTTCAACTTGATACAACACTTTCATTAGGACAGTCTTTTGTCTTGTCATGCTTTGACCTCACAACCCCAGTTTCGGGTGTTAGAATCCTGGTGTGGTTACACAACAAATTAAGGGGGGAAACCGGGGTTGGAATAGTGGGGCCACCCCTCCCCAAGAAAACAAGCAAAACTTCTTTGCAAAGTGGACAGGAGATGTTTGGTCTGTTTTATTTCCCTCTCTGACAAAAGCGGGTAAAACGCTTAAGACCATCAAAAGTTACGTGAAAAATTTCAACGTTGTCTCACCGACCCCCCCCCGGATCAGCCATTGCAACAAATCCATATAAAACTAAATTTCTAAAGCATGACCAGTAAAGCAAAAAAGCACAAAAGGCGACGTGTGGCATTTATTCAGGGGAGTTCAAGCGATGTATGCAAGGTGCAATCCCATTGCTTTCATGATACGCAGAACTGTCGAAAGCAACGAAAATGGATAATTTCCAACATAGGTCTTCGGTCGGGCAAAGGGAAAAATGGTTAAGGATTATCACAAGCATTGGTGCTCTCTATCTGGAAGGTTGTTTGTGGGGAGGAATCCAGCCTTTGGTGTCGGAATGGGACTGGGCCATGAGCAACGTCACTCGGGACGGGGCAGAACCACTAACAACTGATGGGAACAAGACAGAGACACGAGCGAATTTCACCGTCGCCGCCATTTTCCTCGTAACAGGACTTGTGGAGATCATTACAGCACCAATCGCTGGGGCTGCTGCGGACAGGTTTGGGTTTGATGTGGTAACCGTTTTCAGCCTTTCATGTGGTGCCATGCAGAGTGTCCTCTTCGGATGCTTCGAAACATCGCCGGTCGTTATTCTTATTTATCGTATACTCCAAGGAGCATCAAGTGCTTCCTCACAGGCCATCGCACTAGCTCGAATAAAGGACGTGTATTCGGTAGGATCGAAGGATTGCAACTCCTTCTTCGCTGTAGGCATGTGCAAAACGGCATTGGGTTATTTTTCGGCACTTATCGTCGGAGAACTCTACCATTCCATGAAAAACCGAGTGTTCTTTTTGTTCACACCTTTCTGCTTGCTGTTCATTATCGGCGTATTGCTGACATTCAGAACTGTAAACTTTCATTCGGCGCAAGCAGACCAGAGCCAGCGCAAGTCCCATCCGGTACTGCGATGGAGAATCTTCCTCGATGTCCAACTCATAATACTTGCTCTATGCTGTTTCACCACAACTCTTAGTTTCACTGCCTTGGAGCCCTCGGTCGCGGTATGGATGAAATCAACCTACGGAGTGGGTCCTGCAACCGTAGGCCTCATTCTTGGACTTTCTGGACTGGTTTCAATAGGAGCCAGTATTGCAAGCGTCCCAATCTTACATATCTTGCAGGATCGGTCCTGGATCTTCTTCCTTGGTGCTCTCTTGATGACAGGACTTCCTTTGATACCGATGAACTTCTCACCAGATATCGTATCTGCTGGCTTCACCATGGGGGCATTTTTTATCAGTTTGTGCGCAGCTCGTTTTACCCCGCTTGTGATGTGCTCTGCCATCGCTGACAGTCGCTATCCCCACGCCTACGGGCAGGTATTCTCGGTTATAAATGCCAGCTGGGGCACTTCATTCCTAGTTGGACCTCTCCTGGCCCCCTTCATGTTTGGTTCAACCTGTGGTGTTTGCGTCATTGGAGCAGCGTGTATGGCGAGCGCTCCACTTTCCATTTTCCTGCGCCATCTCGATTCCAAGCAAGGACCTAATATACTGGATTGCTGGCCAGATTATCGGCGCGAATATAAAATGATGGCCACAAACAATGATTTGCAGTTTACTTATGACATCTCGGAAGAAACTTTGCAACCCGCGGCTGAGTAAACCACGTTCACATCAAAGATATCTGACAGTTCGAAAATACTAAAGAAAAATCAAAGTAAACCAAGATGATTCTTTTAGACTGTGGTCTTCTGGTTGCTTGCAATCTGTCACCAGTCCAAAAAGTCTATGGAATCTTGGTGGTACATTCTTCCGGCGTTTGCCTAGCTAACTAATAAAATTGAGCTTGATATTTAGTGGTCTAATGAGTATATTGTAAGCACAATTACTTCTCCATGAAAATTGTCTGTTGCTTTTTGTGCACTTGCTGACGCTAAAAAGAACCTTAAGTTCTTCTCTATCTTCTTATCCCAAGGTCCCAGAGGAGAATTTTTTATAACTGATTGAGCTTTACCCTGGTTTAAATAAAGAATAGATAATTATGATAGCCTGTAATTTTATTTGTTGTGTAAATTTGCTGGACGTGACATGCAGAATGGACAAAATTGTCTAATTCAGGCAACAGATCTATCACGTTTCTGTTAAAAATATCCCAGATCCAAATTTTTGTGTTGTGGACCGGATTATTATTATTATTTTTGGGGGCGGGGGATTCACAGACCTCACATGTGATAACGTCACACTTTGTTTACAATTTTCTTGTAGCTGGGAAGTGGGACGCGATCCATCGAACCCCCATCGGACAGTACTTGTAAACAGTACGTGATCTACTGGGCTTTATGTTCACAGCCGAACTACACGTTTAAAAAATTCATTCAAGGTTTTGAAAGCGAACACCTCCTTTATTGCGATGGTAAGCTGCTTCAGTTGGACAATATTTGGACCCATCAAACATAAGATAAATTTTAAAATCTCTTTTTCGGGGGGTGGACTATTGAATCATCTCCCCCTCACACCTTTTTTGTGGT